>CATQJL010000316.1:54224150-54276410 GCA_958299035.1 Cylicocyclus nassatus | reverse complement strand
GAATTAAGAGTGTTTACGTTTTTTTTGTGTGTCTTCTGTGTAAATGTCTGTCCTGTCATGAAATTAGTAGCGCGAGTTCCAGCCAACCGTCCTGGCTCAAATTTTGCAACCGCCACGCTACCTCAGCATGAGAAGCCTACACTGCAAAAGCACTGAGCAGGTTCGTTGAGTGGATCCGCCTGAAACTGCGCGTCAACGGATCCACTTTGCTTTTGGCCGCAAAAATCGGGTTCCGTAAGTACCTACTTTTGTAGAAGTCTGGGTATATTATGCCAAGTAAATGTGCAAGCCATGGAACGTTAGTGAACAAAAAAGTGATAAAAGTTCATGTACTTTACAGGAAACGGCGTCAAAAGGTATTGTTGCGTAAATGGTCAATTTGCCAAGGTTTTTTTACCAGAGCATTTGACGAGGATTTTTGCACAAAGGTGTAGCCTTACAGGGACTGCTGTTCTTATGGCAACTAGCAAGAACCATAAGAAATTTCAAAAACCTAGTGAAAATGTGCGTTTGTTTTCCTGCGAGAAAAGTATCCTACGTAAAATACGAGCCATTTCACATGAAAAAAAACTTTTCGGAATGAGCTAGTTGTTTACGATTTGTTCGTGATAGTCGTATTAGCGCGGTGAGTTACCATTGCCATCATTATGCGAGAATGAGTCAGGACTTAAGATAGTAGAGCCAGTGCGAGCCTCTGCGAACAGAGGTGACGCAATGGTAAGTTATAATAAAGCATTAACCATTGGACTAACTCTGCTCTTTAGAGGATAAGCTCAAAATAACAATTTCTTGGAAGGTAAATCTGTTTCTGGAGAGCTAGTATTTTGAACGACACGTACTCTTTCTCTGAAACGTATATCAATGGCAGAAAAAATTATCTCTGCCAATATTCTATGCAAATCTCAACTGGCGCGGAAACCTAACAGATAACGAAAGTACCAACTGGATGATGTTCAGTACATTGTCCATTCTACTGATTTTCTTCAAAACTCTGAGATGGGGGCTAGGAGTTGATATGAAGGAATAAGTTAAAATACTTTGATACAAATGGCCCGTCATGTTGCTGAGGGCGCAGCACAGACCTCTCTTTCTTGGCTCGCTTCGAACATCTACGATCCTCTTCCTCGTTGGCCCAGGAGCCATAAGCATGAGAATTGTATCCAACTGACTTAGCTGTTCTCTTCCCGCGGGCACATTTGCCTATCTCGTTGGTGATCTTGCTCTGGGACTATGCTTCGCGATGAATTTCTAGTGTTCTCAACGTCATTCGCCATGTGTCCTCTCATACATGATGAGCCATCAGTGCTCCGTTTTCGCAACGTATTCTGTTGGATCACGAAGGCGGATTTCTTTTCATTTTCATTCATTTATCTCATAGCCGTGCTGCGAAGTCCGACGAAATGTCGCTTGTGTCGGCTAATCTTCGCAAGACTGCGCTTCCTCTGTGATTAGCCCTTAACTTTCGAATGACTCTATTATCGGCTCAGGTTTCAGCTGCGTACAAAGCGCAAGATAATGGCCGAATTGAACAAGTAGTCTTGAAGCTCTCCTTTTGTGGCTTTCTACAGAAGCTCAAAGGCGGGCCAGGCTACTTTCTTGAGTAGTACCCTCACATTGTTTTTCATGATACGTCCTAATGGGGGTGTTTTCCAGCTCAGTTTTCTCACCTAGGGCCTCTTTCTCGAACTGAGTCTTTTACGATTTTTTCGCAATTCGATCCTCTTTTCTGTGACTCCTCATTACCTCGTTGACTTCAACATCGTCTTTGCTTTATTGACTGTTCAAAAAGAATGACTAGTCTTCAGAACAAAGTTTGAGAGGAATCTCTCATCAGCTGTATCCGTCTTTTCCTAGTCCAGTGACTAATCAGCCATCACAAGGCCGCGATAATAGCTTCGGCGAGAGGGTGCAGCCTTGTCGATCTCCTTTCCAACTGGAGGAGTCCGGGGACGATGGAGTAGCTATAAGGCTGCTCCATGTCCTTGCTGCAGTAAGCCAATGTCCTCACATAATGTGGTTCAACTCCTCGCTAAACTCACACAGACGAAATGGCACTGATATTGACGCTGTCGGAGATATTCTCGTAGTCGACGAAGGATGGAATGAGAGGCAGTTGGTACTGCTAGCAGATTTCTATGACTCTCAAAAGCGTCTAAATGTGGTCTGTACCTAAATACCTTGCGAGATCCGTCTTTGGGGCTGAGCTTCTTCCAGAGTCCTTGCTAGGAGAGCAGGATACAATTTTTATGGAAAGTCTGTGCAGTATACTCAGCAGTGTAACACGGTAATTTCGAAGATCCCTTCGTTCGCCCTGTTAAATAGAAGACGGTTTTTGAGATGCTCCAATGGTCAGGAATCTTTCCGTGGAATATGCCTTACAGGATTAACAATTTCGTACTTTTTGACGCTCAAAACTCCGTTCAGATAGCCGCTGCGCAGATTATGAACATTTCTTTTTGAAATCAACGTTTCAAGGCGAGTGCAATGATATACAGCTTGTTTGAATTCAACCAAATTCTGAATATTCCCATGTGAGTATACATCGTATCTCTATATTAATAAAACTCAGAAATTGTCAGTTTGGAGCGCATGTGCGTTATAGAAACGCGCGCCGCTCCACTGATTCAGCTGAAACTTTGCACACATATGTTTTCGACCCCTGTGCAGATGATAGGCTAATTTTTGCGGCGACTAGTTGAGCCATTCTATTGATTTGTTGATTTTTAGCACTTTGCAATGAAAATAAATTCTTTTTAGTAAGTAGATTAAATGCTCTCTTATCTTCAAACCTGGGCATCTTGTAAAGTGTTAGTAATATGCCGTGTTATGCCAAACCAGGTTTGTTGGTGGATCTCTTTATTAGACCTGACGGTTTCGACTGTCTCGTCTTCTTCAGAGGTCTGAACGAAGATCATAGGTTTATCTTAATCTGGACAATACACCACCAAGAGCCTCCTCTCACGCTTTGCCAGTCTAGACCTAGTCAGAAGCTAGCAACACGAGACCATGGAGGTTAAGAAACGAGCCGACCTTGAGTCCACCGCATTCCAGTAAGTCCGCACAGCTACTTAGTAACGGACGTCACTGAGTGTCACCCAGTGAGTCAATGCTTTTATGTGCGTCTGTTAGATGACATAACGATAGATACGGCAGAAGATCACTGCTAATCGACACACATTCATTTTTGACATTCATTTTTGGTTTCCTCGCGGAAATACACGCTGCTTCAAGACATTTTCTTGCACATATCTCAGTCTCATACGATAATATAGTGCATTTTACGATATAGTCATTTCCGCCGTGCCTCTCAGTTTTGTGTCGCCCCAAAGGTGTCGTTAATACTCCTCGTCTTAATCCTGCTAGGTGTTCTTTTAGCCTTATGCCTAACATTCTACCCGTCTCTCCTATGTAGCATTCGTGACAGCTGAGACACTCTAACTGGTATACTACACCTGCCTTTGCACAGTTTCCCAACTTTCCATATGGACAGACAATGCATTGATTCAGGACGCATTCGTTATCGTATAGCCTATTCCGAACTAACTGCTTTTTCAAATTATCATTCGGGATGCCAACGAGTATAACATCATTCTCAAGTTGAGTTCGGTGTATGCATTGTCTTATCGCCGCGCTAACTTTATCAGATACAAACGGGATGCAAAGAGGTATTTTACCTTCGTTTCGCTCACGATTGTGCGTTTCAGACTGCGTTTTAAATTTGTGGCATTGTCTTTGTTGCACATAACCGTTGCTGCGCGCGATTTCCGATGCCAGTTTTCGTGACTCTAGCCGTTCCTCGTTGCCCGTGCACACAGCTGTAGCAGTTTTGATCATGTTGCGAATGACTGCTCGTTTCGTTGCTGCGGGGTGAGCTGAGTTGGCGTGGATCAGTATGTTCTTGGAGGTTTCCTTACGATACCACTTAACATGCAAAATACCGTTAGACAAACTGATTTGCACGTTCAGGTAAGGAAGCCATCCATTACGTGGTGTTTCTCGGGTCAGCCTGATGTACCGGGACTGTCGGTTCAAGATGTTGAAACACTCATATATTTCGGCTTGAGTTGATGTTACCACACAACAGTCGTCGATGTAACGACAGTACATCAAAGGCATGCGCGCAAGCACTGGCTGTTCAATCCTACTCATGAAACAAACTGCGAGGACAGGCGCTAGGCGTTGGCCCATAGCAAGTCCTCGTGTCTGAGAGTAATAACTCCCAGACCACTTGAAGATGTTACATTTCATGCATGCTTGGATGAGGACCAGTACTTGCGTTTTGCTCAGCCCAAAGGTACTTATGGTGTTGATGTGCTTGTCCAACAACTCCGAAAGAGCCTGCAGTGCGTCATCGTTGTGAACATTGGTGTACAGAGAAGTCACATCGAATGACTCTATAATAGCACCTTGTTCAAAGTTCGTATTTCGCAGCTGCTCTAGGAATTGATGTGTGTTGGATAAGTGTGAAGGTACCTTGGGCAGAAGCTGACTCACGATCTTGTTGAGAAACCACGATATACGATCTGTAGGACCTCCAACACAGCTGATAATGGGCCGAATTTTGAAAATTTCGGGTGACATGGAGCTTAGATCGTGTGATGAAATTTTATGCGTCTTTATCAGGTGATAGAAGACCGGGCAATTTGGATTCTCCAATTTCAACCTGCTGACTAGTCGCTCATCGAGACCTGCACATCGTCCTACGCTAATCCAAATGTCATTGAGTCTTCGACATTGCGCCTGATAGTCCTTCTTAGTCGCGGGCTCGTAAACTGTCCTGTCTGCCAAATGCAGTTCAGCAATTTCTCTATCCAACGCCTGCGGTATCACAACGAACTCGCCACCTTTGTCACTTACAGAGATTCGGATAGTTTGCTTTGTTATAGCTTCACGCAGCTCTTTAAACCCTTGCCATTGATTATGTGTCAAGTTAGTTTGCCGGTCGTGTTCAAACTTCCTTAACACTTCAAAAATTTCTAACGAAAGAGCGCGGAATTTGGTATCAGCAGCTAAGGAAGGCTCCGGTTCTTTATAGAAAGACCGAGGGAATGGCACCGTTGGTAATGCACTACTATTCAGGGGCAAAGCTAGCTGATGTTTGTTCTGCTGTTGTTCTCGAAGTCGTAGTGAGTCGCGTAAGCGGTACAAACTTCCAACTATTTTGCGGTAAACCGAGGAGTTCATAGTCTGCTTTGGTGAAAATGAAGGGCCGAGACTGAGAACGTTGAGAGCATGCTTAAATTCTTTTTTATTTTCAAACACTTTAGCGTAAACATTGGTGGGAAGGTTCATTCTCACTTCGCAATAAGGGATTCATTCTCACTTTGCAATAAGGGATGCGGAGCCACAAGGCTGTAGCAGGTGAACCTGCTCCAAGTTTGCAGTGCAGTATGCGTTAACTGAGACAAGCCCGTAAGGCTGGAAATACCAGCTAGTAGTATAAAATTGGTCATTTTTCTCGAAACTGTAACCAGGATCGCCTAAAGGCCTAGACATGCATCATGCGTCTTTTTCGCCTCGCGATACTTCCGACAAGACAACTGTTACGAATCCATTGCATGTGTTCATCTAAATTCGTATCATGACTTATAATAAAGCGCGTGTCTGTCTGTCTGTGTGTGTTTATGTCTGTCTGTCACGAAATTCATAGAGCGTTTTGTAGCTAAGGTCTTAAGCTGAAATTCTGGACATGGCACCCTATAGGCATGTAGGTAAAAAGTGCAAAAGCACAAGCTGATCCGATATTTGGGACCTTCAAATGCGCGTCAATCTGGCCCACGCGGCTTTTGGCACGCAAAACTAGGTCATTGATTCGACTTTCTGCGAAGTCATGATTTGCCTGACAAGTACATCTGCGCCTCATGAATTCCAGCCCAAAAAGTGCTCAAAATGTTTGCTTTGCTGCGAAAACAGCGCCAAGAAGTGGTGATCGCTTGAGTAGTCGATTTGGCAAGGTTTTACCTTGAGATATGAAAAGATCTTTGCACGGAAATTTAGCTCAAAGTGACTATTATCCTTATGACGACTACCAAGCCAAAACACATTCAGTAATCTATGCAAATGCGCAGGTGTTCCTCTGCGACAAGTTTTTTTCTCTCAAAATTACCGATCTTACGTGGAGATTCTTCAAGAATGAACAGCTGTTTAATATTCATTTGTGATGTTCAGCATCGCGCATGGTAGGTTTCAAAGTTATCATTATGCGAGCACGAAAAAGGCATACGGATAGGAGAGCCAGTGCGAACCTCCGCGAAGCGGAGGTGACGCACTGGTAATTGTATAATTTACCACGATTAATAGCGCTGGAAAAGATCACAGCGAAATGCAAAATGGCATGTAATAGACTCGCAACTCAACAACAACAGCACGCAACAACTTGTCGAATAAATCGCGAGGCGATAATCGCGTGATGTATGCCCAAGTCAAGAGATCTCATAAGAGATCGTCACTTTAAAAAATATCTATCTATGTCTTTTTGAAAAACCGCTTAGATACAAAATGGTAGGATGACTGCTTTGAATACTTGGGAGTTATACTTGCTATAGGGTTTACAATGTGATCATCGACAGATGTGGGTGAAAGTTTTGAACCGCGCCAGTTATCATGAATTGTAGCAGTTGAATTACTTATGCCGTTAACCCAAGAGAGAGCGAGGTTTGATGTCTACTGTTTGTTGACAGATGTGAGGTTCTTGCATTTCGCTAAGATATTCAAAGCACACGCAACAGAAAAGATACCCTTCGGCATACCCTTCATCTCCGATGAAGTGAGCACCGCCATTCGGCGGTGTCTGAGGAGAGCAGGGCTAGACAATACAGTTTCGGTATTAGATATACCTCCGAACAATTTGAAACGTATCCTTGTTCGGAATCGCATGTACGACCGCGGTTGCCCTACGCCGAACTGTCCGATATGCCCAACAGCAAGGGACGGAGACTGCATGAGTACGGGTGTTGTATATCTCATATCATGCAAGGATTGCGGCAACGAATACATCGGAGAAACGGCACGCCCTCTGAGTGTACGTATTAAGGAACATCTCAAAGGTAAAGAGAGATCGCGCACATCCACTCCATTGGGCGCCCACAGAATGCAAGATCATCAAGGAGTTGATTTTGAAGTGAAAGTAGAGATTCTAGCGCGCGAAGCTCAGACATCCACTCGCAAAACCTTAGAAG
The DNA here is from genome assembly GCA_958299035.1 of Cylicocyclus nassatus. Lineage (NCBI taxonomy): Eukaryota > Metazoa > Nematoda > Chromadorea > Rhabditida > Strongylidae > Cylicocyclus > Cylicocyclus nassatus. The sequence continues at coordinate 54,269,232 of CATQJL010000316.1, read as the reverse complement.
CCTTTTGGATTCATTTTAGAAATCCTAAAATGAATCGCAAGGAAGAGTGTCTCTCTATCACACGAGAACTCGCACCGTATCTTAATCAGATCTTTTGACCATGTGAAGACATGTTTAATTCCTTGCTCAAGCGGTCAGTAAGCACTCGTTCGTACTAAACCAGAACTTTACCGGCGAACGAAAGGTGAGTACTGCGTGTGGCAGCCTGCTCGTGGTCGAAAGAAAGCTTAGAATTTTGCCTGTGGGATTGAGGAGATGTTTGATCGGGTAGTCTGTAAATTGTTTTCGCCCATTTCAGGCTCTGAAGAAGGCGAATTATTGCCGAAACGTTAGCCTAAATAAAAGCTTACCAATCTCGGTCGTGGCTAAACAATCAAAAGCAGTGGTATCAACGCAGAGTACTATTTATAGAAAGTCGAACTTTCCGATTACTTCGTAATGTACCAGCCGGTTATCGTCGACTTGTCAAAGAGGCACTGTCGCTGAGACAAAAAATCGTAGCAGCTCGACACTCAATCCACTTTCTTAAACGCTGCTTACGTCACCGCATCGTCCCGAACTTCATACTGCGGAAGAAATTACATGAACTTTGCGGCTTACCAGAGAACGGCAGTCAAGTGCGATCGATACAACTTCGTCTACTACGAATCGCTTTACGCACCAGGATGAATCAAATGTACGCCTGGACAAAGAAGTGTGTATCGAAAGAAGAATGTTGTGCTTTGTACTTACAGAACAGCCTCTGGAAGAGAATAGTGGGTGGGTCGATTACAATTTGCAATTCTATTCGGTCTAACATCAAGGCAACGTTGCAGAAAAAATTCGACAGTCTTTTGAGTAGATCACAGCCTACCGCTGCAAGACGACCCGATACAATGAACCTTTCGAATAAAACTGAGTGCGAAACTGAAAACGAGAGCGAATGTCTTCAAATTTCTACGCCATCGCGAGTAACAGTGATAGGAGGGTTTCAGCTTCCTGATAATGCGCGTTGTTTGTTAGAGATGGGTCCCAGTTTTTCGCCATCACAATCCATCTCTACACCGGTTCTACGAAAGTTTACCTGTGCTCTACAAGAACTTCAAGACAAGCTCCGTAAAAGGGCAAACTCTGAGAGTGGATGCGCGAATGAAAGATCGAGTGAAGCGTGGCTGCCAATACCTTTCCCGCGAATGTTCTTCAAACAGCAGGATGCGAATCCTGGCGTTGACGCAAACTTTCGTCTTTTTGCTGACGATGTTTTTAGAACTCTAGCAAGGTTTCGTAGAAGTAAGATGCACTCAAACATCAGCAGAACGCAGAAAGAGGCCATAAAACAGATTCAGAGAATGATAGAGGCTGCTGAGATACGCTTGTCAATAAGTGATAAAGGCGGCGATTTTGTAGTGATCCCTCATCATCTAGATATCGCAATAACAGAGAGACATCTTCAAGATGCCACTTTATATAAACTGTCTACGAAAGATGAGTATCAGAAGCAATATCGCAAATTAAACAGAGAATGGACAAAGACAGCGAAGGCAGCAAACCTAGCGCCTGATATCGTCAGCCGCCTTAGAAATGATCAGCCAATCTGTCCCGTACTTTACCTTCTCATTAAAACGCATAAAATCCAATCCGAACGCGATTTCGCATCTGATGATCCCGCAACTTTCAAGGTCAGACCTATAATTAGTTGCGTGGGTGGACCCACGGATAGGATCGGATGGTATCTTAGTAAAATTTTAGTACAGCTACTTCAATTCATCCCTTCCCATCTAAGCAATACGCAGATGTTTCTAGACCGTCTACGTGAGACACGTGTTTCTGCTAATCATGCCATGGAGTCATTCGACGTTAGCGCGTTGTACACGAATGTATCCAATGACTCTGCATTGCAAGCCGTTTGTGAAAATCTGATAGAACATGAACAAGCCATAAGACTTTTCGGACTATCTATCGCGCAAATAATGGGCCTGTTAAAAGCGTGTCTAGAGTGCAATATATTCAGGTGGTCAGGAAAATATTTCGCTCAAATCCGAGGATTGGCTATGGGTCAGCGATTGGCTCCTACCCTAGCGGTAATTTTTATGGCCAAAATCGAGACACCCCTGTTGCAGTTGCATCCTCTGCTTTATTGCAGATACATCGACGACTGCTTTATCATTTGTAACACACAGGCGGAAGTTGACGAGTGCTTCGAGTTGATGAACGCGCAATCAGAACACATAAGACTAACTCGGGAGAAACCTAATAACGCATGGCTGCCTTTTTTGAACGTTCAAGTCAGCATTGCTAGTGGGACCCAAAAAACGAAGTGGTTTCGAAAACCTAGCAACAAGAACATCCTTGTCCACTCCCGCTCAGCACATCCTTTACATACTAAAAAAGCTGTGGTCAGAAATATGTTTCGCACAGCTGCTAAGGTTCGTAGCGGTCGAGAGGAAAAGACGGAGTCACTAGCCTTGGCGCGTAGTATAGCTTCATTGAACGGTTATGAAAACAACATGACGCGGTGTAGGAGCCAACAGGGGAGCTTTGTAGATAGAGCAAGAGCGTCCGCAACAGAAAAGATACCCTTCGGCATACCCTTCATCTCCGATGAAGTGAGCACCGCCATTCGGCGGTGTCTGAGGAGAGCAGGGCTAGACAATACAGTTTCGGTATTAGATATACCTCCGAACAATTTGAAACGTATCCTTGTTCGGAATCGCATGTACGACCGCGGTTGCCCTACGCCGAACTGTCCGATATGCCCAACAGCAAGGGACGGAGACTGCATGAGTACGGGTGTTGTATATCTCATATCATGCAAGGATTGCGGCAACGAATACATCGGAGAAACGGCACGCCCTCTGAGTGTACGTATTAAGGAACATCTCAAAGGTAAAGAGAGATCGCGCACATCCACTCCATTGGGCGCCCACAGAATGCAAGATCATCAAGGAGTTGATTTTGAAGTGAAAGTAGAGATTCTAGCGCGCGAAGCTCAGACATCCACTCGCAAAACCTTAGAAGCCTTTTGGATTCATTTTAGAAATCCTAAAATGAATCGCAAGGAAGAGTGTCTCTCTATCACACGAGAACTCGCACCGTATCTTAATCAGATCTTTTGACCATGTGAAGACATGTTTAATTCCTTGCTCAAGCGGTCAGTAAGCACTCGTTCGTACTAAACCAGAACTTTACCGGCGAACGAAAGGTGAGTACTGCGTGTGGCAGCCTGCTCGTGGTCGAAAGAAAGCTTAGAATTTTGCCTGTGGGATTGAGGAGATGTTTGATCGGGTAGTCTGTAAATTGTTTTCGCCCATTTCAGGCTCTGAAGAAGGCGAATTATTGCCGAAACGTTAGCCTAAATAAAAGCTTACCAATCTCGGTCGTGGCTAAACAATCAAATAAACACAGTATTCATCATGCCGAGATTTATAGAAAGTCGAACTTTCCCATTGTGTTTTTGTTTCTTCCAAAGTTTCCTTATAATTTTTTAGTTAATGAACTTGTAATTTTGCACCTTTTCATTGATGAGCAGACACTATACCTTGGTGAATTCTCTCTGATGATGTCTAACTGCTCTGCTCGCTCCCTCCAACTTAGCACTGTCCCAAATGATTCACTTCGAGATTTGAAATTATGAACTAGGTAGATTTCATGGGTAACTGTCCCTTTCATCTTCGCACTAGGTAGATTCGAGATTATTGTCATTCTCATCTTCGCATTTGCGACTGCACACTCGGCATAACCTATGTGTCTACCATAGAGGGGCAAACAACCTCGATTGGCTTACTCTTTCTCTATTTACTAACCTTTCGTGCTAAATAAACTCGTTATGTGCACCGAAAAATGTCGGTTTTCCATGATTGTTTTGCTTTGGAGCTATGCCAGTTACAATGGAAGCCCAGACAGCGCTGAGTCTGCAGACACATTATGTGAAGTTATAATGTCCCGACTGTAAGGAATCTCTCATATTTCGACAAAACCAGGGAAAAGCGCTCAAAAACGCCGGCAGACGCAGAAAGCTACTAAAACGGAGTTTTAGCACATCTGCATAACATGTCGTTCTGGTCATGCTTCATGTCTCTACTGAAGTATGACCATATTTACCTATCAACGCGAACAGCAGGCAAGTTCGATATCTGAAATCACAGCCTATCTCAATCTACAGTGGATATCTCGATCTACGGGGAAAATAGCTTACCTGCACAGAGGAGGTTTACTTCGATGACGCATTGTAATTCATAACGTTATTCGTCTTGGAGTCTCAAGAGAAATGGACTTCATTCTCTCAAGTACCAAGCTCTGCCGAACTTAAGTTTTGAAACTCATGCTCCAGTGTTTAGATTTGTCAATAATGCGTTCTTGCGATTTTAAGCGCTTTTCAAGCTCTTTCCGGGGAAATGTGACCTGTTTTGAAATTATTTATTATATTGCCAGATAAAGGTGCAATAGCAATAAGTTAAGCGGGCGCAAACATGGCCCGTGCAGCTGCATTGTTTGAACCCTACGCATTATGCGCCCTCCTGCTAAGCTTAGTTCGTTCACGCCTCAGGATCTTGAGTACGGCAGTAGACCTTTAACTGCTAGTGATAACAGTAGTTTATCCTTTGCCTATCATGTCTTATAATAAGCGGCTTAATCTGAAGTTGTGTGGAGTTTGTCCGTTACGAAATTACAGTGAGGAATGATTTACGATACTAAACATCATGTGAGGTTAAGATAGCGAGTATGGTTCATTTTTAACTACAGCTCACGTTGCAATAAGCCGAACAATGATTTTGAGAGACAAGCTCTCAGAAAGTGAGTTTACCACGGTTCACGATGCCAGTGCGAACCTCTGCGAAGCAGAGGTGAAGCACTGGTGTATATATATTCTTCGTAAAGTGATCAAATGCAGCACAATCTCTTTCAAAGAGAGTTGAAAGGTCTATGGGTCACATCGCCCATGGCGGCAGTTTTGCCGCGCGCGCAGCGCCCGATTTTGCAGCCTACAGAAATTCTCCGACCCTCAAATGGCACGGCGACGAGGTAGGGGGGGGGGGCAGATACATTCCGCGATGCCATAAGTAACGTGCCAGGAGTACTTGCTCAATTCTGTACTGCTTGACATCACGCTGCGGCATCACTTCGCAGATGGTGACCCCTGACCCGGCATCACTTCTCAGATGGACGCCCGCAGAAGCAAACCAGCACAAAAGCCAGCTCCTGTCGCCACTCTTGTCGCGATGTTACTTGTGGCCTCGAGTCATGTATCTGCCGCCACTCCCTTCCCCCCCCTCCTTACTGTGCCGCCGCGCCACTTTGCACCGAAGAGTTCCCTTCGGCTACAAAATTTGGGAGCGGCGAAGCCTCTGTCGTGTGTGGTGTGACTCCTCACCCGCAGCCTACACCCATTTCGTTCCCATTCACTATAGCTTGCGACGCGCTCCGCGGTTAACAAGTCGTTGGAGTTTGCCATTGCCAGATCTCCCGGCAGCAAACCCAGGGAGGGAAAAGAGCCCAAACAGCAACAGCTGAGGGAGTGAAAGCTGTGGACGCTTTGACCCAAACGTTGTGGGCAAGGAGAAGATATGGGCACCGTTTTGAGCTTCCACCCAGGGAGTTCGGAGGAAAGTTTGGGCACAGTGGCCAGAAAATCCTAAGAGTCTGAGTTCTATGAGAACTCTGAGAAAATGGCACGAGAAAGTGACAAAAGACGCCTTCGCACCGCGGCAGCTGTCCAAGCCTCGCCAGCAACCACTTTTGGGCACTTTCAGTGAAAATGTAGTATTCTAAGAAAGGTGTGGAGTGTGCGTAATTTAGCAAACACGAAGGCATCTTAGAAGTCTTAGAAGTTAGGAGGCACTATGTATAGGAATTTGGGCATTCTGGCGCGAAAAATCTTTATAGGGCGGAGCTGGATCTTTATTCCAAAAAAGCTGAGGGAAAAGAAAGCGATTACTTCAGTTGGTTAGCCGTGAGAAAAGGAAAAAAACAGGTCCCACGGCTGTTAAAGGACTTTGGAGGAAAGCTCTGATATGTATGCGAAAGAAGGCTTTCCTTCTCGAAACTTGAGGAAATAGAGACGGGAAAAAGAAGAAGAATTGACAACGTGGGAACTCAAGACATCTCGGCTACGAGATTCTTGGGGCGACAATTGTGGGATGCTAGGTACTTCCGCGGAGGAAATTTTACTTGGCAAAAGGGTTTCGGACGGAACATGGAGTCAGGCTGAGTTTTAGGCACTTTCTTCGCGTGTCATCAGCACTCCAGCCACGAAAGTTTCCTAGGAGAAAACTCCATCTGCTGGCGTTATGGCGAGAGAATCCTCAAAGGGTTATGGGTTCTGGCATGGAATAGACGAGGAGGTTAGGCTAGAGACCCGTCATACTTCCGAAAGAAGCCCGAAAAAGCCCAAAAAAGCCGAACGCCCTTCCGCTTTGACGCTAAGGCATGTGTGTTGACGTCGCAACTGTTCTTTTTAATTTATTTTCTCTGCACATCAAAGTAATGTTAGAATTCTACCAAAAATTCGATTTGTTTTCCCTCTCTTTTGAGTTTTTTCCGGCTTTTTGGGCTTTTTTCCGGCTTTTTGAGCTTCTTGGACTTTTCCGGGCTTTTTTGGGTTTCTTTGGGCGCTTTTGGGCTTCTCTCGGCGAAGAATCACGGGTTTCTTAGTCTCAAGCAAGGGAGAAAGAGTAAATTCTGCGGAAGTTTGTTGGACTTTTACAGTCTGCTCCAATCCCAGTCAGGTAAAATTGGCATGGCAGAAGTCCGCTTCGCTAGGCTTTTGCGTCACGTTTACGGTCTGCTTGCCTGCTCTCTCTCCGATCTCTTCGCTCTCTCCGATGGTGCGCATATGTCGCGCACAGTACTGGCGGTGCGTGCGCGGAAATCTTCCAAATAGTTCAGCCTGATCCCGATTGGGGCATACTATATTAGGGAATAATGTTAAGGTCCTCACATGACTTGGACAATTGAGGGAAAACAAGCTATGGGAACGTCAGCAGGGAGGAAGAAATAGTGGGCACCGAGGTTATTTAGGACATTTACCTTAAAGAAATTTTGATTTTGGCGAAGAAAATTGTGGACACGCTGGCGAAAGTCAACGATTTCCTTTGATATGGAGACGAAATAAGCATCATTGAACTCTGGCTCCTATCTAGAACTTTCAAGGGAAGAAATTTGAGCACCATGACCAAAGAAGGACTTTGTAGCTTTGTCATGAGAACCTAGAGGAACGACAGCGACGGACAAAGAGTGGGCACTATGTGATCTAGGGCACTTAATCAAAAGAGTTCTGTAGGAGGAAACTTGGACGCTTGAGCCGGAAATCCAGCAGAATGGACCTTAAGGCTGCGTTAGGCAAGTACGGGAGGGGGGGGGGGGAGAGGCAGGGGTAGAGTCCTCTGACCAAATCAGCACAGCGAATGGAGACTCACAGCTCCAGCTCCATGTGCGCGCACAGTGGAGTTGGAGCCCCCCCCCCCCCTGCTTGAGAAAGGGGAGGAAACTTTGGGCATAATAGAATAACTTCGTGACAAAGATTGTGGCTTGTACAGCTCTTCGCTTAACCACTGAGAAGCGGAACTCACTGGGTTTGTTGATGAATACGGTCATAGGTGGAAGAAACTTTGGGCATTCTGATCACAGTAAAGGAATCGGGGAATGAGTTTTGATGTTCTCGTATGCAGTGACTAAAGCTACTACGGGCAGGGAGAAGGAACAGCCAGCATGAAACTCTCTCGTTTGAAAAAGTTCCAAGGGAGGAAACTTGGGGAACTTTGGGCACTGTGGCCTATAAAAAGAATCAGAAAGTTGTTGGCGCTTTCGCTGCATTGGCTACACAAAAATGGGCACCGCTGAACTCAGCGTGGAGCTGCCATTTGAGAAGTTTTGGAGCAGAAAACTTCAGGTATTATCGGCTCACGGATCGTATAGAGGCAGAGTTTTGCCAACTCAAAGCGTCGTGCTTTTTGACAGGGACTACGAAGAACAATGCTATAACATGGAGTTCAACAAGTTTATCTTCACAACCAGGGAATCCGCAACCCGCCTCTATACGAATCTGGGAGCCGATCATACCATGACCGGGAAACGAGTCTGGGTTCCATCATGGGAACTCTGAGGCAACAAAATGGGGAGGGAGAAAGGGTGAGAATCGTGTGAACTAAGGGCCGCATGCATTAACATCCCAACCGCGGAGGGGATAGTAGTAATTGAATAATAACTTAGTTAAAAGATTCATACACTGAAGCTACAGATATCTGGATTTCACGCTGTCTATCTATCCAAGCATTCCCACATCCTTCACTATGAAAATCGAAGAGGAGCGAGAAGCTGTACATGCTGCATATTCCAGCTTTTTGTATGATCCCTTATGATTCCCAGCGGACGACCGTCTTTTCCTCAAAGTCATTTTCTTTCCTCGAAGTTAACAAAAACCTTTCGATGTTGTTCTGTTCGTCTTACCCAACAGTACTAAGCATTTTGTTGATAAGAACAAGTGGTGTTTTGGAATCATGAAATTTGCATGAGCCAAAAGTCAAAAGTTAGGGTTCATCGAAAAATCCAGTTTTTCAAAACTCATTTGTTCTTATTAGCAACATGTTTAGCACTGTTGTGTTAGATTTTCAGTACATCTTGGAAGGTTTTCGTTAATTTCGAAGAAAGTAATATGACTTTGAAGAAAAGACGGGCCACCGGGGATCCTCAGGGAATCATACAAAAACTGAAAAATGTGGCTTGTACAGCTTCTTGCCCCCGTTATGTTCATAGTGAAGGATGAAAATTCCTACGGATAGGTTATAGGCGTAATGAAGCTTTCTCTTGAGCTGCAATCCCCTCCCCTTTGGGGATGTTAATGCATGCGACCCTAAGGGCCTACCTAGGAGGGAATCATAGAAGGATAAATCTGGGCACTTTGGCAATAGAAAATTCGGGGAGTAGATTTGCCTGCACTGTTTGTTTTTAATCAAAGAGTGGAAGCGCATTCGCTGCAATAACTAACGATAAGATGCAGAATTTGATGCGCTGCTGCAGCATGCTGATCACCCCCGTGGGAGTGATCAGCATGCTCGATTACACCCCCCTGCCAAATTCCAGCCCCTAGCACAAATTTTGCAAAAAAAATTGATAAAATCGATAAAAGTAATGCACGGTTTCGAAAACTAATATTGTATTCGTAATCAGCATGCTCGATCACCCCCCTGTGCCAAATCCCAGCCCCCTAGCTCAAATTTTGCAAAAAATCGATAAAATCGACATCAATCGATAACGAAGAGTGGACTGTGACACCCGCCGGGGCCCGAAGTGTATGTGTGCCAAGTTTGGTTCGGATCGGTTAAGAAATGGAATTTTCTATTCGGAACATACGGCGGAGCCGGGTATGCCAGCTAGTTAATAATATGTTTTTTGTCAAAACAATATCTTTAAGACGGAGTAATGCATCGAGAAATACTTTATGTTTACACGAAGTATCATGGTAAGTCTAACCTTGCTCTGTGCCAGGTTAAACTTGCTTTGATCAATCACATTCATAAAAACGAGTTAATCCCTTTCTGAGGTAAGTTTACCCTTGAGGGTACTGTTTACCCTCGGATCGTTTGTAGATATAAGTTTTGCTTTCCGGGCTTAGGTCTCCTTCAAGATATGTTTAGCTTTTGGGATTGAGTGTACCCAGTGCTTCGTGAAAACGAATTAAACGCTTTTTGAGTGGGTACCCTCAAAGGTATTGTTTACCTTCAGCGTTTTTTGAATACGACCAAGTTTGTGCCATTCATCATTGCACATGGGTAATGAAATAAATTGTTTTCTTATGGAAAGATTCGAAAAGACTTTTGCATGAGCAAGATGCTCACCAAATCCAAAAGACAGTAAACACATATAAAATGAAGATCACTGCGCTTAGTTGTCTAATTCTAAGGGGGATTTATAATTTGTCATTATTTATTCCGTCTGATGCCCACTTCATCACTTGTTTTCTACATTCATAAGTATTGAAGAAAGTCCTGTTTTTTAGGTGTTCGATGGACTTCGCTTTGCAGTAGCCACAAGGAAACATGCTGAAGATATCAAAAAATTCATGTCCTCTGAATTCGGCACTCATGAACCAATAACAAGCTCTTTAGGTAGATTTAAGAATCAGTTATGCTATTCATAGAAAATATGCTGTCTACACATTTAGCTGCAACGCCAGCTGAATTACGTGATTTCTTTCACGATTTAGCTGAGTCTGGATACTCACATGAGAAATATTCTACTGTTGTGTACGATGATAAAAGGTAAGCATAACAGTTCCATTTGAATTTTGGTAGAAGTTATGTCAACAGTTGTAAGAAGAAAAGTAAGAAAGCAAAGTAGAATTATCAGTCGGGAAATGATTATCGCACAGTTGTCAAAATGAATGATGAAAATGAAAGTTGGGGTTACAGGGTGTCCCAAAAGTAAGTATACGCTCTTTAATTGTTAGTAGCTTCCTCCCCACAAAGTCTTTTGCTCATCTTGAAGTACCATTCAGTAGATCAGACTTCAACTTAGGTTTATACTATGGAATAAATCACCAATCTCCCTTCGTTACTATAGAATTACGGTAAGAACTTTGAGAGTTTTAAGCCATCAGTGGGTACTTTGTCCCAGAATGGACACTCAACAAGCTGGAAATTTTATCATTAGGCTCAACCGAGTCGCTGATTTTGAATATGAAGCCCTCACCGTATTCTCACTGTAAGGCTTTTTTCATGAGATGCTAGGAAAATCGCAATAACATCATTTTAGATTTCAAAAAAGTGGATAAATTATTTGAAACACTTCAAAAAGTAGTAAAAGCTTGACCAATAAAATCCGTATCTCTGAAATTACTGATACACAACTTACTCGATTTTTTCCGGAACTTTTTTCCGAATGGCCTATTTCATAATGGCGTTGTATGCTGGATCCTGCCGTAATCCCACAGTAACAAAGAACGATGGATGATTTGCTTGACACTGTAAATTGAAGAGTTGAAGCCTGCTTTACTGATTGGTACTTGATGCTAAGTAAAAGACTTCGCGGAAGGAGATTTGCTGATTCAAAAATGTGTACTTACTCAGTTAATTGCGGGGGCAGGCGGGCACCTCGCTAAGTCAGCGGATTTTTGAGAGACCGCCTGTTGAATTTTTTTCGCTCTTATCTTTTGCAGATATATTGCTGAATCTCTGAGGAATCGAGAATTCAGCAAGCGGTCTTCCGAAAAGTCCTGATTGCTTTGCAAAAAATCCGCGAGCGGGGTGCGAAAGATCAGCAAACTATTTTTCCGGTGCCCGCCTGCCCCCGGCGATTATCTGAGTACTTTTGGGACACCCTGTATATATATATCAGGTTGTGCAACATGCTCGCTCTCATTTTTTGCTTCGGCTTTTCCCCAACATTTCGTAAAGCATTTGGCATAATGTTCGCTATCGGAAGTTCTAAGTCCACTAGATTTGTACCAATTCTAGTATTGCGAAGCGTTGAAAAAAATCAGGCCTTTGATCGAAAAGTCTGAGGAGGCAAAAAATGAAGGGTCGTTATCTTTAGTGGTTGTCTTAATTCTTGCTACAGATGTCACTGCGCTATTATAATTGCTTTAAAGAGGAGGAAACTCTGCGCTGGAAGTGGACTAAGCTATTTGTTCATTAATATGCAGTTGTGGGTGGGCTAAAAGAACTTAAAAAATTTTTGCAACGACCTAATAGTTTCCAAAAGTGAATTTTACTTCCGTGGTTTTCCAACTTCTTGGCTTGAAGCTTTGAAGCTCAGCCTTTTGCAAGAGCCACTTCTCGCAAATTATCAAATTCAGCATGACACATTGGAAGAAAACCTGACTTCGACATTTTCGAAAACTAACTCTTGTAAAGGGCTGAAAATCTATGTAGTTGCAAAGATTACTAGTGTACATTTCTTGTTGGGAATAGCCCAGGATTACTCTAAAACAAAATCTTCGTTTCTTCGTTTCCTAGCCATGAAGAAATTACAACAGCTATGTATAGATTATCTGATTTGGAATGTATATCCTTGGGAAGTTGAGAGTCTGTAGGATTTTTTTCTAGAGTGAAGATACACACTGTTTTTTTTCCCGGGCATTTTGGAACCCTCTAAAATTTGACTTTAAGTTTCACGTAGCTCGAACTTGTTGTAATTGTTCAAATCAATTGTAAAGCTTGTTTTGTTCTACTAAATGATACCTCAATCACTTTATTTTGTGTTCACCCTTTTTCGATAGCATGCATATGTTAGCACAAAATGCGACATTCTTTTTTTCAACTCGAAAGCAACAAATTGATAGAAAAATGCTGAACTTATTTCACAACCTAACAGTATCGGCAAAAACAAGAGTAACTGTTATCTGCACTTAGTCTCTACAACACTCTGAAATAAAAAAAAACTTTAGAGATTTCAGGCTAATTGCCGCTATATTATGCTCTGTAAGCCAATGCGAGGATGTAGTCAAAAGTCCTCCAATCAATCTAGAAACACACGATTTTGCCGAAGGTCGCTGACTAAATACAATCCCAACTCTAAAAAAAAAGTTAAAAATTTAGATATCGCTCAAGGCCCATACAAGCAACACAAAGCGAATCAATTGGTTACATTTGTTACTGCTTTGCAGCAAAAACAGGACCTTTTGTTTGGAAGCGGAAGCAAAGTGTTCAAACTCGACATATGCGCCGTTAACATCGATTACAGAGGGTTGGCGAGTAATTATATTGGTTCTTACCTTCTCACTATCTCTCTTTTTCAGGCAGGGTTTATGTAAGGAGCTAGTTCGGCGAGCAGTTGAGACAGCAAAGACTGCGGAATGCGATTGGGTAGCAGTTGCTGCTACTGCATCTGCCTCTCAAGGGCTTTTATCACGGGTGAATTAGATGCGGAGCAAAAAGAAAAAATAATCGAAAATTTTTCAGTTAGGTTTTGAAACTCTCTACGAAATTCCCTACACGATGTTTCGTGAAAATGGAGTCGCTGTTTTTCAAAATCTGCATGATGGATGTGAAAGTGGCAAATTTATGGCATTACGCGTGACCTAGTAAATGAATAAATGTTCTGTAGATGTGGTGCATGTCATGTTACAGCTGCAGTTCAAGTGTGAATAACATTTTTTGATCTTCAAGAATTTGTCTTAGCCTTTCTAGCTAGGTTATTGCTGACTCCGGTGGCATTTCAACTGAAAACGAGAAAGCCTGCAACGCAAAAACTTTCGGTCACCTCCCAAAAGTGTTATCACAGATTTGGCATTTTTCAAATAGATTACATTGCTTTATTCCAGTTTTACGCTCAAGGGTGCGCCACTGTGCTAGTAGACACAAACTTAATCGTCAGTGATCTTAGGACTGACATCAAAATGAGAAAAATATGAAAGAAAAGCCATACGAAAGTTTTCAATACGAAAAAAAGGAAGCAGTGACTGAGAATCCCATGTAGAGGGGTCAATAACTCGATAAACCAATGTTGCCAAAGTTAACAACAGCTATAGAGTAAGAATTTATGGGCGTAGGGGCAGCAGCGTAGAACGATCCGAAGACCGTTTACATCATCTATCCTAATCATGATTTATAAATAACGGGCGAATGTTGACGTCTGTTTGTCTGTCTCTATGTCCTGCCACGAAATTCGTGGACCGAGTTGTAGGCAAGCTCTCGAGCTAGAATCTTGGTCATAACACCCTATCAGCATGTAGATATAGTCTCATAAAATCGTGACGACGGACTTGACTGCGGACTTTGCGCGCACGGGAGCATGAACGATCATATAAGAAGGCACCATTTCAAGGTTCAGCTCACTCATTGTGTGTGTGTGTGTGTGTGTGTGTGTGTGTGTGTGTGTGTGTGTGTGTGTGTGTGTGTGTGTGTGTGTGTGTGTGTGTGTGTGTGTGTGTGTGTGTGTGTGTGTGTGTGTGTGTGTGTGTGTGTGTGTGTGTGTGTGTGTGTGTGTGTGTGTGTGTGTGTGTGTGTGTGTGTGTGTGTGTGTGTGTGTGTGTGTGTGTGTGTGTGTGTGTGTGTGTGTGTGTGTGTGTGTGTGTGTGTGTGTGTGTGTGTGTGTGTGTGTGTGTGTGTGTGTGTGTGTGTGTGTGTGTGTGTGTGTGTGTGTGTGTGTGTGTGTGTGTGTGTGTGTGTGTGTGTGTGTGGAATTCATGGAGCAAATCCCAGTTAAGGTCTCAAGCTACAAATGCGCAACACATCCCATTAACTTGTAGGTCCGCATGCGCAAGAAAGAGCTGATCACTAAGCGGTATTTTGTTATGAAAACTGCGCGTCAAGCGGATCAAAATGTCTTTTGGCCCGCCAAACTGGGTCGGTTTCTAGACTTTTTGCGAAGTTTATTCGAATGATGTAATCATGTGCAAGCCATCGATATTAGCCCAAAGAATAATCAAATGTTATTTTTCTGTGCAAATAGTCGCCAAAAAAGGTTAGTGAAATAACTCGTCGATTTCTCAAGCTCCCAGTTAGAGAACTGAGGGGATGTTTGCTCATAGATATAGCTCATGGTGACCCCTGGCCGCTACAGCACCTATCAAACCGTAAGGAATTTAGCAACTATCAACCGTCAACACCAACTCGCTAACAACGCATTTATACCTCAAGCTAAGCAGTCTTAAAAGTGCAGGTGGGGCACCATAGGACGGTAGTGTGGGTGTGGAAAATTTAGAAAACTTCCCTTGAAAACTCTGATGATCATTTGATTCTATGCATCACCATATAGTGAAGCTTAGAAAATTATGCTTTGCTAGAGTAATTCTGCGACTTGATTCAAGTCAAAGACTGTTGGTATGAAGTTACACCCTTGTGTTCATTGAGCTAAAAAGTAGCCATAGAAAAGCTCGATGAGCTCTACAGCGGCTAACACAAAATCAAGTGCCACGTGTGCTACAGTGTTTATGTTCTCAATATGCTCGACTTTTTTTTGGTAACCATAGCTACTTGTTTCCAACATCTTGTCAAAATTCAAAAGAATAGACTGCTTTTCATTCAGATTATGTGTATATGATACACACAAGAACTCCGCCCCGAACGACCATTCCTGGTTGGATCTTCTGCAACAGACGGTTACTCTAACTCGTTGCCAGGCTCTCCACTGCGACTGCGCTACAAAATTCTGAATTGGCAACATGAAATATCCAGCACACTTTGGCTGGGATAGTGCACGACCATTTTCAATGTTTGCTACAAGATCTAGTTCTAACATCAATTTTCTCGTTTCTTGTATGTTATTTTCCAGGTCTTCAATTGCTAAGCCTTTTTTCTACATTTGGTAGCCTGACTTAGTTTCTATCTGAAAAGTAGTTTTGTGTACAAGACCCAATATGAAAAAAAGGTAAACAAAATTTTCTCATCGCAGCCAAAGATGGTACTTGCTGTGAAAAAAATTTGACGATGAGTTTCTGCATATGAGGAAAGTGAAGAGATGGAATTTTCAGTGTATAACAATCTCTAACGTCCTAAAAACTGGTCATATGTACTGCACGACTGCTCCGAAATAGAAGTTAGAAGATCCAACTTTCTAATCTCCAGACATATCCTAACTGAACTTGCCTCAAAAATGGGCTAATGTTCTTCATACCTTCTTGAATCATGTCTTTAGCTAGTTTTGCTGAATAGCAGATAAATTATTTCCCAGTATTTTCCAATCAAACAAGACACGTCCACAGTTGCCATTTTTTGTAGGCTGGCCATAAGGAATATGTGTTCCGCTCAAAGCAGATTTGAGAAGCACATTATTTAGAAATTTTTCCAGATATCTCTGAGTTGTTGGTCACTCCCAAAGTTTCAAGAAAATGATTGCAGTATCCAAGATTGTTTTCGTAGTGGCACAGGTGAGCTCATATACGTTGAGCATATGCATCATAAAGGGCTTTGCGTACACAGGTGATCCTGACACATTCCTTCGTTTTTCGAAGCATTATGGAAGCCTCTGGAAATCCTCTGTACTTCTTCTACGCCGCTAATCAAAAAATGTGTTTGAAGGGTTGTTATGAAGAGAGTAACTGCACCTACGTAGTCTATGAGCATTTTTTCGATGGACATCACAATGTGTGTAATTGTTGAAAAAAAGCTCAGCAATGCAATTTCTTTACAGAATCGCTGCGAATTGTACTCGGAAGGCAACAAACAGATTAATTCTACTCAAGTGTATAAACTTACCCGTCAAGAAACAGATGCGATGTGCCAGACATCGGATGTCGCTCGAACCATCACATTTCAAAAGATACCGTCTTCAAATACCACCTCGATACCACTAGCTTGCTCAAATACGTCAATTGATGCGTCGACCCTCACCACCTTCAAAGCCTCGTATTACAACAATTTTCGTTTTTTCTTCGAAGAATGGGCAGGGATTCCAAGGGACTACACCAATTCATCGTACAGGTTCATTTTGATTATTATTGTAAACGGACGCGACACTAGCTTGAACTCCGCCCACGTGTCACCTTTTCCTATAGAAATGACTGTTTGACTGTTGTAGGTTGAGTTTCTCCAAAGGACCAAGATCTGGCTGCATATCGGTTCCAGTTTTCAGGAAAACAAGTAAGCTTTTAGAGAGGGATGATCCATCAACATGACCTTCCACTCAATCTTTAGACAGTGTCCACTCAAAAAAAGTAACTGAAATTAATATGTGAAACTAATAGGGTGCTTCAACTTAGCTACCACCAAGCGGTAGCTCACAATTTATACGTAGTCGAATTCATCACGAAAATGTTCACCTAGTGTCGTATATGAAGACGCTGCTCGATCTGCATGTAGGAGGTACCGCCGTGAGCAAGAGTTCGGAATTCAATTTTTTGACCACAAATTAGTCTTCATCGGTTACCGCTAAGGCATTGGCTCAATTGAGGGAAAGGGGATGCGGAGAGAGAGTGGGGGGGGGGGAGGGGGGAACAAGAGTGCTCTACATGAATCGAGAGATTGTGCAAGTGGTTATATTCACTTGTAATCATCATGATAGATTCTAAAAATTTCTTTGCCAATTTTCTCGTTCTAGCATGCATTCGCTTGTGTGCTTACTGCTCACAAACACGCACACACACTCATGAGATAAATGGTCTAATGTTGACGCGCCAAGGTGTGTTCCCCAATCCTCGCCGCACGCCCTATTCCGGAAGGGAAGCATGCTGGAACCTTGAGCAAAATTTTTGCCGCAGAAGTTAGGCCTGGGGAGGGAGCGAATACGCACCCTTCATCAGGTAAAGCAATAAACGAACTAACTCCGCTACTGAAGCTACCAATTAGCTTTGTAAAAATTTCCGGAATGATAGCTGTTGCCGTGCCTTTTTTCTCAGAATTACAGGGTCCTAGAGTTTCCAGGAAGTTTTCCGAAGGCGTGCCTGCCGGTCATTGAACGATGAAGCTTCTGCGCCTATTTCAAAAATACTTTTTTAAAATCTGATTGGTTTTATTTCGCTCATTATCAACATTTTAGCAGAAAAAAATTTCACTTTTTACTCCTGCTCAGAGCAAGGATTAGTGCTGGCATGTGACCAAATCAAACTAATGCTGTAATAGAAATTTTAGTGTCTCTAATGGTCTTAGAGCCCACTCTTTTGATTATATAAGATTCGTGTTATTTGGGGGGCTCTTACAAATATATTAATTGTCTATTTCGAGTTTTCATACTTTACATCCGCTCCAAATGTAGTTCTAATACGCATAATAGAAAAGAGAATTACATAGTACATACATAGAGTTGTAAACATAAATCAAAACGCTTCTTAAGCATTTTCAAGAAATTTCCATAGTTTTTGGGGGCAATATAATGAGTCTGATTTGACATCTGAAAAAATACAGGTACTTTTCCGTGATCCGGACCCATTTTTTCAAAGAGAGATATTGCTTCTATCCTTGTACCATATTTTGTTCCAGCTTCACAGGAAGGAGTGTCAGCCTTCTGCCACGTGTCAATAAAAATTGACATGTCATCTACATGTTTAACAGGTTTTACCAAGAGTTTGTGTTATCCTACCTAGCGATGTAGTTTCAATTTGTTTTTTAGTTAATTTCGACCTCATTTCGAACAAACAGTTTCAAAATAAACATTGGCATAATAATGACGATATACTATTATCGATGAACAGTCTAGCTTGCTCAGATTAGAGAAATTCGCTAGGATTCCGTCATTTAAGAGGCGGAATAAGCAGCAAAAAATGGTTTAAGCTATCATTTATAGCCTTTTCTGGCTAAATTCGCATGATGAAAATGAAAGACATTTTTGATCACTGCTGAAAGCAAGCAAGATGTTCTAAAATAAGTTCATGATTGTTTTGATCTTATGCAAAACGGTCGAACAGCTTCAAAATGATCACAAGTTCTCTTTTATCTCACCGGAAATAATTTCGAAAAAAAAGTTGTCAATTAACCAAAACAAGTCAATTTTTCGTAACACCTGGCAAGAAGGCAGCCACCGTAGAATTTATGAAAAATTATTCTTAGACTAAAGAACGTATAATATGAGAGGCTTTCGTAAAAATGGGTCCGGGTAACGGAAAAGTACCAAAAAACACCTTGTAGAGACAGGTGTTCTTGTAAGCTTCGGTGACAAGTTGATGAGCACTCCTAATAATTATTAGGTTGGCACATAAGTAATGCAACTTTTTATATAACTTTTGTCTATTTGAACGTAGCGCATTCATTTTTTGGCAGTATAAGGAATATGATGTAGGCTTCTAATGCACACATTTTTGCCGAATTTTACAACCTTATGTGAGGATTACGGTAGGTTTACGGTACTATGGGAAAAATTTTAGAATGCATCAGATTTTGCCGAAACTTGGCCTATAGAGCTTATTTGACATGCTGATCACAAAAATGAGATCCGTTTCGCATGAAAAGGCCTCGTTCGTGAGATCAAAAGATGGATTTTATTTTAGCGACAAATGATTATGATATTCGTGTTTACCGCATAGGATTACCCTACAGTGCAAAGTTATAGCGAATTCTGACTTTTCGCAGCTTAGTTATTGACAAATTGCCTTCAAAACTTGACGCATTTGACTTGTTCAATTTCTCAAAGGCGCCCCACCTTAATTTGCGTTTAAATTTCATTTCTTTTCCACTGATTCCAATGTGCCAACTTCCAGCTACATGCTGCTTATAATTGCTTTTTCTTATGTTTGCATCAGGTTTCGTGTGGCTTCATGTTTGCCAAAAAATCGTGAAACCTCGATTTTCAGCAGTTTTCAAAAAATGCTTAGATTTTTTGTACTAGGTTATCAAAAATCAAACGGTTTGCGCAGACTTCCAGCTTACATCACGATCTACATGATGCCACAAAATGAGATTGCTACATAAAGTAGGAAAAAAGTTACGGGAAAAGTTGCAAAACTTATGTGCCAACCTAATATTTGTGCAGATGAACTTCATTTACTGATTTGTAAATGTATTTGATGAAGCTGAACTTCCGGTCTGAAAAAACGTAGTTTTGATAACAAGACCGTTTGGTCAAATATGAACCTTACTACGCAACTATGCTTGAAGAACTATTAGGGTAGGTGTGAGAGAATGTATACAGCATCATGAGCAGTATCCACCACTGGTTATGATCGGGCACTATTCTGACGTTTGAGCGAGCGCTCCATTGCCGACGATCTCGCTCAAACAGCAAAACAACGCCCGAACAAAGATCAAGTTTAGCCCACCCCAGGTGTGCTAGGTATGCTTAACACTCTGTAAAAGTGCGTCTGAGCCTATTCATAATTGGACGTTTTAAACACAGCAGATTGTTATCAGTTCTTGATTTTAGTGCCTCGTCGCTTTTACTTCGGAAGTATCTACAACACCACCGGTTACTACTTTGCTAACGCATATGCCTTCGCTGACTACTGTTCCGCCGATTGTTTGGGAACGCAGGCAATTCAAAAATACGTAGATGATCATGGCAACTACATCTATGATAAGCCAGGAAATACAAAACTTCGTGGCTTAAACGATTCTGGCTTGGGTCAGATGTTCTTTATTGCGAGTTTCAAAACAAAGTGACTGTAGTGTGATTTCCTTGTTGCGAGTTTCAAAACAAAGTGACTGTAGTGCGAAGACACGTCGCATAAGATATAGTGGGTAGTATAGTTTTTGCGTGTGTTCTATATTACGTGAAGCTGAATAAAGCGATGTAGTTTGAAGCTGAATAAAGCGATGTTGTTTATGCTATAATAGATAGCTGCATAGTTGTCTGTTTTCCACAAACAAAAATTACCAAAATTTTACCACTGAAGCTAGAATTGCTGATATTTAACAAGGAAGTACACGAACAAGGCCTCTGTACGGCCAATTGATCTTGCACGCACAATTCTTTAGTATTATAATCTCTTATAATGTCTTATAGCTTCGTCCACGAAAGTGTTTAGTAAAAGGAAGACAGATTAAGAGCCATCGTTTCATGCTACGTCTAATGATGTGCAAATCGTTCAAATTGGCCGCTTCGACTTCCGACCATTTCTTGAGAGTTCAATATTCTTACTCAACCTATGAGGTGATACAAGAGCGCAGATAATTGTATGGTGCTTTGAATGCGTAGTGCCATTTCAATGATCTTGAACACGTGCTTGCAACCTCATAACTAACTCCTCGTTGATGTACATGGATAGTGGTAGTTGGAATGTGTGAAAGAGTTCAAGCATTACTTAGTTATTTGTTTATCATATTCGAATAAGATGATCACGTATAGATTGTATCATTTTTTTAAAACATCAAAACTTTCATGAACCAGATGGATTAAGGCTTTACCGCTCGTTTATGTGTTTACTGACTTCACGAATGATGAATTTAGCCGTTCCTTTTTTTTTCAACGCAAAAATAATTTTGAGAGCAATTTGAATAAGCAGATTTGCAGATTTCAAGCTGACAATGAGCTCACGCGTGCCAATTGCACTCAAAAAAATGAAGATATAGCGGTACATTGATATGACACCGGGTACTGGGTGATGCAGTTTCCTTTCTATGTGGTATTTTGTAAAGAACAATGGAGCAAGCAGATGTTTACGGTTTGTGCAAACAAGAGCTTTACTACGTCTTCAGTGTACTTCGCGAACATTTCATCGGGTGACTATCGAATACATCCAAAATTTCAAATTTTCGAATGAATGAATACTGAATGAAATCGAGATCAAAAATATAGAGTAGACGAATATTGACTAAATAAGTTGAAAATTCAAATACCGAACATCGAATAAAATTCGAAGGTTGATAATTTTGAGTGAACGAATATCATTATACTCAAATAACAAAGTCGAATCTCGAATAATCGAATGAGTCAACGGAATGCTAGATATTCAAATAAACCATTTGAATATATGAATATTTGAATGATTTATACGATTATAAAACAACAACAATCATCTGAAACTTGCTGATATAGTCTTCAGTCGATGTGACTCTGCATAAACTCGAATATTTCGTTCGAATACGAATTAGAATGAAATTTTTGAATAATTTTCGTAAATTTAGTTTTTCAAGAATTTGAATTTTGAATTTCATTCGAAATCCCGACTCTAACTACTAAGGTTTCAAACTTCGAATGCGAATGTATTCGAAAACAGTATCCTAATGATTGAGTTTTTATCCAATACCTATCAGAGTGTGGCTGCTATGGACGATCTTTCCTTCTCCTCTCCTCTCACCGCACCTCTACCCTTCGCAGACATGGCCGGTCCGTGCGGTCGATAAGTTCATATATAGAAGAAGCTCACAATCTGGAAGGTTCCTGTTCAGTTTGTTTTTATGTTCTATACGGCTGAACTGATTGAGTTGAAACATTGCCAACGAATATTTTCGATTCCGGCTCAAACTCCGGCTTTAGACTTGTTTTTGCTGCGATTTACTGGGTTCTTCTGTCGATTTATTGAGGTTTTTATGAAAATGAAAACTTATCATGTTCTAACCGAGCATTTTCCCATAGTCAATAGAACGTGTAAATTGGGGGCGGTACATCTGCCTCATCCTCTGTGAACAATGGTCCGGGCTGGAAAGCCGGGAGAACTAGCTAGTAAAAAATAAATCATGAATTTCTTCCCCTCGGGTTGATGATAATTAAAGAGTGGTAGTAAATGTTGTCAGTTTTACATCGTTCACATGTACGTATTCAAAGGACCAAGTCTAACAAATGCTTGAGTTCCCTCAAAAACAAGTGATGTTTCATTTGGGAGGCTTCAGAGTACCTATGGCACACATTTTCATGTGAATTCAAATCACATGATTTAGTTTCAGTCACTTCTCAACTTCATTCACTCTTTTTGATTATAATTTGTATTTTGCGAATACGAGAGCAGTCCTCACTTTATTGAACGTCAGTCATTTAATTTTGTGGCGGAGTCTAAAATGCTCGCGGTAAGCTATCGCTATATCTATTTTCGGAAACAGGGACGCCTAGGATAGTTGTGCATTTATTTCTTTATATGAAAGCACAAGGTTCGCGTTAAGAATCAATTTGACGTAAGGTGGATGTCGTTTCTATGCCAGCATGAGCTTATTAGGTTTTATGAGCAGATGTCAAAAGGCTATATTTGCTTTGTCGTGAAGACCATTATGTGTGTGATGTTGCTATGAACTCGAGAATTTCTGCTCTTCGACGAAGCATGATGGCTAGTGAATGCTGAGTTGGCACGAGCGTTTCTGCGAAAGAAAAAGTTTTATGACTTTTCAAATTCTGTCCAAGGCCTTTTTCTTGAAAAAGAAGGGAGGCTTCTTTTTCAGCATTTACCTAATTACAAATTTTCGTATAACGACCAAGCATCCAATTATGAACTATGAAATTCGTGAGTTTAAATATGGTATGGATGCTAGAGTGCCTCTAGTGAGCTTAAAACCTATTGAAATTTCTCATACAGCGGTAATTCACACCTTAATGAGGCAGGCTTCAAGTTCGTGAAGATGTAGGAATCGTATTTTGTGAAAAAGCAATTTCACAGAAGTAATCCCCTTATTGGCAAAAATTTTTTTTCTTGTGCTTTAAGGATCACGAGAGTTCTTGAGTGTCAGAGAGCGTTTTTACAGAGAGAGTAATAGGGAGTTTTTTCTCCAAAATAACATTTTCACTTATTTTTCATTTTCGTGCTAGGTTAAGCTCGCCAAAATATTATAACTGTCGCTAGTCGAGAAATTCTGCAGTTTCTTGGTCAGCTAGCTACCGTATTCTTTGAAACCTAATTCGACACCACGAACTTTTGATTACCATATTTTTATGTTTCCGCACGCCAAAAAAGTGCCGGGTAAATAACTCTCGTAAAGCAAAAACCTTTCCATGTTATGTGACCACAGTACATAAGTCAAGGCTAAACGGTGTCAGCCTACTGTGTTCCGCTCGAAGAGATGCTAACGATTGAAAGGAAAGCAAAGCTCAAATTTGATAGAAACGCATGGAGTATGAATTTTTTACAAATTATTCTTGGAAGCGTAGACTGCATTTTATCATCAAGAGTCAGAACAGATTAGATTATCACTCCACGGCAAATGTGCTGTCCAGCCACAGAGGAAACATGGTCGTCGTAATAAACGAAAAACTACAAGACTAGAAAAGGAATTCAGGCAGCAGCACTGAATTACAGATTTCTACAACACACATCGGTGAAGCAAAATAGAGCTAAAATTTACAATTTGCACCTCTTTCCCGTCGTACTTTTCAGCATCAGCTTACAATCATTCCTGAATTTACAAATATTTGCTCATGATCATTCATAAAACAATTTCCATGATTACTAATAAGATTATGGTCCGAACTTAATCCAGCCTTAACCAAGCTATATATCAAAGAGATTTTGACCTTGATCTTAATTTATCATCTGCCAACCGACTACCTGGAAGGAGTTATGAGCGTTTGAATGCGCGAATTCGTCAGCTTTTGTAGCGCAACTTCCACTAAAAACTTTCAAAAACGTTCTGGTTTTTGGATGCGTCTTCGTTGTAAATAGACTACTCATATCTACACATACTATAAAAGCGCACCCTCAAGCCGCTTTTCACCGAAATATATTCATTTGGGATTCGAATAATCTTTCATATCTATACGCTCATAACTCCTAAATCATAATCGTTCAGATATTAGAAGTATATTTGTAATTAGCGCTCAAAGCCGAGTTCAACAGCTTATAATTTGTTTGGAATGCTGGGGCAAGTTCTAACCATTTTTTCGTGCGAATGTGATTGCAATCACATTTGCATAAATCTCATGTACTGCAATGTGACTGGTGTCTTTTGACGGCTTATTTTGAATAATTACGACAGTATTTTTTACGGCTTATTTGGGTAATTAAGACAATATATCTCCTATGTTTACCAATGCTTTCCGTTAAGGTAGAACACTTCAGCTTTATAAGAGTACTAGCTGGCTTACCCGGCTCCGCCGTATCCGGACCAAACTTGGCACGCATACACTTCGGGCCCCGGCGGGTGTCACAGTCCACTTTTCGTTATCGATCGATGTCGATTTTACCGATTTTTATCGATTTTTTTGCAGAGTTCACCTACAGGGCTAGGAGTTGGCACAGGGGGGAAGTGAGCATGGGGATTCCGAATGCAATATTAGTTTTCAGAATTATCGATTACTTTTATTGATTTTATCGATTTTTTGTAATTTTTGACATGCGAGGCTGGGATTTTGCACAGGGGGGTAATCGAGCATGCTGATTACGAACACAATATTAGTTTTCAGGATCGTCCATTACTTTTATCGATTTTATCGATTTTTTGTAAAGTTTGACCTGCGGGGCTGGGAGTTTGCACAGGGGGTAATCGAGCATGCAGATTACGAATACAATATTAGTTTTCAAGATCGTCCATTACTTTTATCGATTTTATCGATTTTTTGAAAATTTGAGCTAGGGGGCTGGAATTTGGCACAGGGGTGTAATCGAGCATGCTGATCACCCCCTTGGGGATGATCAGCATGCTCGATTACCCCCCTGTGCTAACTCCCAGCCCCCTAGCTCAAACTTTGCAAAAAAATCGATAAAATCGATAAAAGTAATCGATAATCCCGAAAACCAATATTGTATTCGGAATCCCCATGCTCGATTACCCCCCTGTGCCAACTCCCAGCCCCGTGTGAACTCAGCAAAAAATCGATAAAAATCGATAAAATCGATATCGATCGATGACGAAAAGTAGCCTATGACACCCGCCGGGGCCCGTAGCGTATGTGTGCCAAGTTTGGTCCGGATCGGTTCAGAAATGGAATTTTCTATTCGGAACATACGTACACACATACAGACAGACAGACAGGCAGACAGACAGACAGACATACAGAGAGATACATACAAACAGACATTCAGCTTTATATATAAGATGGGTAATGGTAGAACATCCTAAATGGGTCAAAATTCTTCAAAAAAAAATTTTTTTTGTTCTCTTTGAAACCTAATTTTTGTGGCGAAGGGTCGCATTCAATTGCTTTTCATAGGGAAGAGTTTAAGCAAAACGTTAATTGAAATGTTGTTCTGAGTCATGCAATACTAGACTAGGAAGAGAAGTATGTACTCCTTTACCCTAAAACCTTGCAGACATGTCAGTGAGGGCAATGTTGCTTTCCGATTTTCAAATCTGAGCCTTATTGTTAGTTTTTTCTCGAACACAAGCTGAAAGAAGATAAGGTCAGCTGGCTCTTGATCAAAAATTTGTTTTCGATAAGCTCTTCAAGCTTGAAAGTTGGCTTCAATTCATAGTTTCAGGGAGTGTGCGCTTGAAGTTGAATTTCCATAAATGGCCAAAAGCGCACCTCTACCATAAAAATTGTAATTTTGGGTAGCAAAATAGCAAAAATACACTAAGTTGGCGACTAAGTGATATAACTTCTAATACAACATCTTTTTTTAAAACTAGCTGCTGAAATTTTGGCATTAGTACCCTATAAAATGATTCACAAATGCAACCGTTATTCTGTGAATTATGTTATAGCAGCGAGGGTTAGGCCCCGGACAGACTTCACGCGATTTGATCGTCGCGACTCAATCGCCGACATTTCCATTCATTTTCATTTCACATTCAAAAATGGCTGGAAAAGTATCACAACCGAAATGCAAGTTGATCGGCATGGAATGATGTTGTAACAGTTGTCTCGCCGCGATTCAGTCGCGACGATCAAATCGCGTGAAGTCTGTCCGGGGCCTTACGGTACACCGCAATGGAATACAGATTTCTATAGTCAAACTGAAGCTCAGTCTGGCAAGGGAAGAATAATTAATGACCCGTGTTCATTTGAGACAAAGGATGTATCGTTATACCCATCTTGAAAGCTAGTTACAAATCTGCATTATGTTTCTACTAAACTTCTCTCTCAAGCAAGTTGTAGAAGATTGCGCCGAGTCTGGCTACCTGAGGGTTATATGATCGGGAAGACAAATGCGCGGTGTGCTGTGATGTGATGCGTATTGCGATAGCCTCATAGGGTGGTGCAGCTGAAGGATGTAATCCTGCGTTTTTAATCTTTGTGCCTCCACGCTAAAAACATGCCCTCAATCTTCGAAAGTTCAACAGAAATAATTTTTCAATGTTTTCTTATATTCAGCTAAAAGATGATACTGGGAGAAGGATTGCAATCCAAACGCAGTGATGAAATTGCATTACAAAATGTTTGAAACAAGAATTTGCTCGAAGTTAACATAATCTAACTTTCCAAAATATCACAGTCATTACTTTGAATCTCGAGAAACCCCGTGCTGCTTCACGTAAGTTGAGGTAAAGTGGTCTATCACGTCGCATCACATGAGCCAAACTTCTTCAGTAGACGCGTAATCACCGCTCTCGGATAAAATGTTTTGCGATTATAGAAAAGTTGGTCAACTGCTTGTTGGAGTATTGATTCATAGATCAAAACGTGCAGTCATGCGTTATCCTGTGCATGAATCACTTTTTGAGGCTTGCTTTGCTCGAATAAATTTGTTTTTTTCGAGGATGCCAAAACTATGGAAAGAAGCTTAGTGAAGGCAATGCAAAACTGAAAATGCAATTAATTCAAGCCTCCGTCTCCGATAGTATTTCCCTCAAGCGGCCAAATTCGGCAGAAACACCATGACTTCCTTCAGAAAAAGTATTAGCGGAAACAAAAACACATTTGGGATCAGCTTTCCACCACACTTGTAATGCCTTCTTTCTGAGGAAGCTCAAGGAGCTATAACTTGCGTTAGAATAATGCATCACAGTCAAAGGTGCACATTTGTTTCCAACACCCAAGCCTCAGTCTAAGTCTATACCACTACTCGATCCTCCACTTCGATCCTGCGAACTTCTCTTGTCACAGCCCCTTTCCTCCCCGCTGGCAATTGAGTAGTGGTAGGTATAATCAAGTCATTTGTAATTTAATATGTGAGACTGCACACTAAGCCCTATAAGCGACGAAACCCTTACTACTTAACGACAAAACATTTTCTAGCCTAACAGACCCCCCTCCCCTCAGAATGGGTCGCGAAATTTTTAAAAGCTACTTATATGGGTTTGTTGGGATGCAGTTGGACTGCATCAGCTGTTCGGAGGCTGGCCAACGAGAGTCGAGCCAAGCAGTGACCCCGTGGCCCGGACACCACCCGGTTGCCACCATCCCCCCTATCCCATCACCCTTGTATATTATGTAGATAATAAATATTAATATAAAATATTGTAACCCGCTACACATCAGGTTAAAGGGAGTAGCTAACCTTTTATACCTGACATGGAGGTCCCAGGTAGATTTCTTTTTCTTTACACCCCTAAATTTTTTTTTCATTGGGAATAAAATTACACCCCCCCCCTTCGCCCACCCCGCCTACCCTTTCGTCACTCTGCGACGTGTGAGTTGTTTCTTTTATTTTATATATGGTAATTACCAGAATGTGGCAGTGGATAAAAAAGTGCAATAGTTATAATTTTTTTTTCTTTAGAAATGTGAACATTGTTCCAAAACAATTGAAAAAAAAACTTTTTACGTAGTGTATATACGTTATGTTCACATATTGTCTACAAAAGTCCTTGCGAGCAGTCCCAGTGTCCCAAAACTATTACATATACATAACCAAATTAATTAGCTCGCTCACTTTCTATAGATTTACCATAATATTGATGATCAAATCATAAATTACTAAATATCCTTGCGCCCTACTTTTGCATAGTCGACTAATTACCATCGGCAATACATTATGACGCGCGAAACATATAAGTAATGCCTCGCGAGTGAAAATTACTATCCATATGCAAACAATACTTTCTTTTATTACCAATACAAATGTAATAATTCTTTTTTCTAGGGAAATTTCCGCATAAGTTCAAATTATTTTCTATTTTTCAATGAGTGTGGGACACACTCTTGCTTAAGCAAGTAAAATATCTATATCTATATATAATCATTTAGTAGCGCCCTGTGTTAGTATCTCTGGGGGATACTTACATAGAAGTTGTTATTTAGTGAGCAGTTAAAGGCATTGTCTTATGACTTGTACCTATGTATATACCTTATTAATATTGTTTTTTTCTCATCTTTTGGACTGGACTGTTCGCACTGTAGCTACTATTACCACACTAGTGTTTACATGCAATCTGGAAGGACAGAATCCGCCAGATACACATGTCAACTATCTACCGCGCTATGTAACACAGCCAGGCGACCTATAATCCTTAATCCTATCAAACCTATTGCTGCAACAACTGTCCGCGCGCGTACAAAACAATCATAACTCAACGCCTAAGTGTAAGCAAAGTGACCTGACAACCGAATCGAGAGTAATGCTAGCGCCTGCTCAAACTCGGTGACCTTTCTTACAATATATGAAATAATTGCACAGCTGTCTAGATTACAATCACGACACCCAGGATTAGGCATAGGCAATTTATTGCCTACAATATTACACCACTTTTCTGATATCAGCTGCCCAGAACAGAATATCAACAACTTTATTACACAAAATAGATACATTAAATGGGGAAAGGCACATTTGAGGGAATACCTACATATTCCTCCACGGCTTATTGGCAGCATCCAGAGCCCGAATGACTGTGTCGAGCCCGAGGAGGTTGACGAAATAGATGCCACTGATGTTTTCGACACTGCGCTTCAGCAACGCAGCCATCCTCGGAGGCATATACATAAACCCTCCTAGGTTTATGATAGTTATATGCCCGAATTGGAGTTTCAATCCTGGCCGGTCCCCTCTCCAAACGTTGTCGTCGTCGACCTCCTATCAGTTATATGGGGTTCCGTCGTTGCGCTCCATTAAACCTAAACGTTAACGTCTTTAGTACCACTATCTCAAGATTTGAACATTAAAAGAAACAAATAATGTTTATTTCACTTACCACTAATGGTCGTATTGTCGACCATTAGAAGCGTCAAGGACGCCCTGCCATCTCGCTGAATCTCAATGGTGGATTTCTCCACCATTGAACGAGATAGATAGGCGAGGAGGAGCTCGTCCTCCTGCGACTGCCGGAGGACGTTCTCCAACGGGTTGACCCTCTTGAGCGGCAGAAAGCATCGCGCTCTTCGCAAATCATCTACCATCCATTCGCTCTCCTCTAATGGAAAAGAGCATCATAAGTAATATACAATTACAGTTATTCTACTTACCTTCCTAA
The DNA here is from genome assembly GCA_958299035.1 of Cylicocyclus nassatus. Taxonomy (NCBI): domain Eukaryota; kingdom Metazoa; phylum Nematoda; class Chromadorea; order Rhabditida; family Strongylidae; genus Cylicocyclus; species Cylicocyclus nassatus. Next base: position 54,239,740 of record CATQJL010000316.1, on the reverse strand, counting down.
GAGAGACGATGATGTCTTCTCGGGCTTTCAGACGCGCTTCATATTCTTCCTCAACCCCTTCGTGCTCCAAAGCAGTCTCGTATTCTTTCTGCAAAGTCCGTTCCAACATCGTTTCCATGCCAGCTTCGCGTTCGGCGCGGGTGGACAATTCTTCCTCTAGAGCACGCACCGTTCCCTCCAGCACGCGTATTTGATTTGCCTGACTTTCTATTGTTGCCCTCAGGCGCAGAATTTCCTCCATCTCACTCACCTAAATATAAATATTATAAAAAAAAAACGAAGTTTTTTTTCTTTCTCTCCCAAGTTGAAAAAAAAAACACTGAACAATTTGAGTTTATACTTACGGATGAGTACTGCGAACCTGGAGAAACACTTCTCCAGCCTGGGGAGACAACATTGCTCCAATCCGGTGACTCCGGCGACCAGTTTGAAGGAGTCGGAGATGGATACGGAGTCCCATTGTTTTCGCGACCGAAAGACGACATTTTATCTGAAAAAAAAACATTTTGTTTAAGTAAATAGGCTTAACAAAAAAAAAAAAACAAAAAAATATCATAACAAATTCAGGGGCTAAGAAGAGAGCAACCGCTCTGTGAGCAAGAAAAAATAAGATATGGATGCCAAATGAGGTCTGGTGCATAATACCCTGCACCAGAACTTTTAATCCTTGACACGCCTACAGTTATGTAACAGGCTTATCCGCATATGCAGCTATAGCTACTCCAGAAAAAAAATATTTGTATAATATATAATATATATACAAGTGGAAATAGTTTTTTTTGGAAGGGCAGAATTATTACACCCTAAGAACATATGCTCCAGATGGCTGGCTCCTCCCAGATTTTTGTAAGAATTACAATGCAAAGATGACCCGCCTCCTTTGGAAGAAGCTTAGATCATTCTATATCCTGGTAGCCACCCCAGCTGGTTGCTTCTTGGGTCTCCTTGTAGTTTCCCCAACCCAACATTCATCCTTCTAAAGTCCATTAGGGCTGGCAATAGCCTCATACCATCTCACCTCGCCATCCTCTCGCACCCGCGACCGACACTCAAGCCTCTCCACAGCTAACGTACTATCTCGGACCAACAACAAACATTGGACTTGGCAACCAACAATCTGGATACAGGTGCGAATTTATTGAGACAAATAATTAGTGAACTATAATATAGTAACTACTCGTCTATCTTTTCGAAAAAAAGACTTTTCAGATTTTCAAATTCACAGAATTTATTTGAAGTAAATTTCACAATTTAAAAAGAAATCAAAACAAAATTTTTTTCCATTTAAAAGGATAACAGAATTTTTTTTCTCTTTCAACAGCAATAATAGTTTCAACATTGTTTTCACTACATGAGTAGTTCTGATACCGATCGTACATCAGGTGAATCTCCAAAACCTTGTAAAGTTACAGAAAGAGGTTCCGTAAAAAGAAGACCTAGATCTCACTCACGAATTACTCATAAATTCCAGGTAGTAGAAGATCAGCCAATAGTACCAGTTCAACAAGATCAACCAGTAGTACCAGTTCAACAAGTAGTAGAAGCCGCACATTCGTCTAGATCACCAATAGAAATAGAACGTTCAGTTTCAGCTCCTCCATCCGATTTTTCTCAGTCAGATAGAGCTGAAAGCGTAATTCTTGAATCACTTTCTTCACATTCATCTCGCACTTCAGATCATTTGCAACAAGAGCATCAAAATCCTTTTGATCCAACTGTAGTAAATAACCTTATCGATATTCAGAGCGAGATTACTGTGGGTACAATTCATTTACCAGTGAATTCAATGGCTAACAATCAACAAGCAATAATGCCTCAAATTCCAAACGACGCGCAAGTTATCGTTGATCGTTTGGGTTCTGTTTTCGACAAACTGACTCTTGCATCTTACTCCTCGAAACTGCCCACGTTCTCAGGAGATCAAGGAGGCAAAGGTTTTATGAGTTTTCTCGCGAAATTCATTGAAATTGCAACCATTATGGGCCTAGACGAACAAAAAATGGTTCTTCTTTTACCAGCACATTTGCGTGGTGTAGCGAAAGTTGTATACGATAACATTTCTGCTGAGGACAAAGGAAAAGGCTGGAATACTATAACCAAAAAGTTGAAGGAACATTTTTCGACTGATCATTTTTCGGATCTAGCACGCGAAAAACTGATACAAATGAAAATGGAACCAGGCGAGTCTCCCCTTCTTTTTGCAAATAGACTTAAAAATCTCGGAGACGATGCTTATCCGGAAAGTGATCAAAATAACGGACTTTTCTTTTGAGAACTATTTTTACAAATGGTTTACCAACTAGCATTAAAGAAAAACTCAAACTCAAAGGACCTCTTCCAACAGATTATGACACGCTACTTAAAGAAGCGGAGCGAGTTTATGGCCTCTCACCTCCAGACGACATATTTAATTCTAACAGTGCCATCGGCTAAAGTAAACAAACTTTGGATAATATCGAACGGTCTAATTCGGCAATTAACGTGGTTCACAGACCAAATCGATATAGAAATTGGAATCAACATCAGAGACAAAATTGGAATCAATATCCAAGGCAGCGCAATTATCCTTCTGCAAATCGTAATTCTTTCCGTTCTCCAAATCATCCTTCTAATTATAATCGGTACCCTCCAAGACAAAATGTTCGATTTGCACCCAGTCCTACCAATAATCGTTTCGACAATTCACAAAACAGGTCACGATTCAGTCGTGAGCGCTCTAGATCACAAACACCAGTGAATTTTTCTAATCATAGACAAAATTCGGGTCCCCAAAGATCTACTGGTAACACACAGAATAACCGCGCTCACAGAAGGAGACCAGTCAACGCAGTAGCAACAAACCTTTCGACTGGCATTCTTACTTACCCATACTCTCTTTTCATTGTAGCAATTCTTTCTTTCATTTTTCCTACCGTATCAACTCTTTCTCTTCGAACTTACCAATTATGCGCAGCCGGTAAGTCTGGATGGCCAGTAGCGTACCCTGAAACTACTTCTTGTGTTCATAACACCAATTCATCGAATATTTTACTGACAACGGCCGAAGTTTTTGTTGAACGGACTGAACCCTACCTTTTGCCCGCTTATCACTGTTTTAAAAAAACTAGAAAAATATGTACTTCGTCTTATTTGCATATATCCTTTTCTGTAAATAGTGACGAAGAATTCATGAGCCCAATCGACCCTAATTTGTGCACATCACTAAGTGAAACCAAAATTTTTATGGGTAAACTTTGGAAATTCTTGGTCCTAATGTGTATGGCTCGGAAAATACGATCCATTACTCATATCCTCTGTTTTTTGGCGAGAAATGTACCTATACCACCAATGTTTATGTTGAAAAAGCTGAAATAGCTACTTTCGATGGTAACACTATAGTTAGCCAGTTCGGTGACATGGGAAATTGCCACACTTCATACCGTAACTGCACACTAACTCATGGTACCGTAATCTGGAAGTTAGCTAATGAAAATCCATTTACATGCAAATATGTTAGAGCCACAGAGGGTATTGCTTTTGTGACTCCAACGCATGTAGTACTAGATGGTATCCAGTCAGCTTTCACTTACAAAAATACCACTCTTTCGCGTTTTTTAAAACGTAAATGGTGTCTACCTAATGATTCCATTTCGATGGATAATGGAGTTTTCATTTCACTCCCCGAAATTCATTGATATAACCCGACTACTCTATTTTCTACGGCTCCAAACCTAGTTCGATCAATTAATGATAGACATCTAAAAGAAGCTGGACTACTCCAACCTTCCAAACCATCACAAGAATTCGCTGGTCAAATAGAAAAACTTGTACAAGACATTGTAGGAAATTTTTCTTACTTTAAGCGAGCTATGCCAGATGATTCGGATATTGCAAAGATACTTCCAGCTGACCCAACTTTTGAAACTTTGGGTTCAGTGGTCGGAATTTTGAAAAACATCAAAACAGAGCCCACAAGGTTCAAAAGAGCTTTTGCAATTGCCAACAATCATAATCAACTACATTCATTCCTTTTACCATCAAAATCATCCGATTTGAGCCTTGTTTTAGCTAATGACGCTTCCGTTATTGCTAAGTATATTGCAAAGCATAACATCCCAGATTTCAGCTCTTTGCGTAACGATTCTTTGTTGACTCCTACACAAAGGCACGACCAACGCCATTTTGAGCTAAATACTAAACTACAGTTCTTGGAAATAAAAATAAATGAACTAATTCAACGTGATTTTAATTTCCTTTTCGATCGAATTTGTTCTTTGACAAATTTCAAAATCCAGGCCATACGAAGCATTGCAGAAATAAACCCTACAAGCGCAGCTCGTATTTTACTCAACAGAAATGATATTTTTGCTTTGCCTGCAGGTGATGTTTTAATGGTGTCAAAATGTAAGGAAGTTGTAGTTGACGAGGTTTACCGAAATCACAAAGTTAATGGTATTTGTTATATCCACACACCGGTTCGTATTGGTAAATCCATATATTTTGTAACTCCAGGGACAAGAGATTTAACTACATCAAGCCCTGAGGCTAATTGTGGTCACTTACCTTTTGATAGTCTTACTCCACAAAATTTTGTTTTTAACTCTCCACCAATATTTCATTCAGATTTAGCTAGAATCACCACTGATATTAATATGCTCAAAGATAGGTTTGCTTCCATCAGCGCTACTTCTTCCCAACGCACGCAGTCTTCTGTGAAGCCCACGAATAGTGAAGACTTTATAGATGATACCGTGAAAACCATCTCATACATTGAAAACAAAGCGGCGGATGTCCTTCAGATGGGGAAAGAAAAAGTCCTTCAATCTCTAGGCCTACACAATTTTTTACAAATATTGGTCATTTTCCCAATGGTGTCTATAGTAATTTTTATAACATTTTTGTATTGTCAATTCGCATTCGCTCGCAAAGTATTTTCGGCTATTTATAATGTAATGTCACTACCATTTTCATTCATGTTCAAATGTTCTAAGAAAAAACCGTATAACACAACTACTCCACAGCCTTCTTCGCCGCGAAGAATACTTCGAGTATTCCGACGAAATCCGTTTCCTAGCTATTCCACTAACGATCAATCGGTGGAACTAGGTGAATTGGTTTTGAATGAAGTAAAAGCCAACGATCGAAAACTGCAAATCTCAAGCCCTAAAATAATTGGATCACAGTTGAATGTTAATCCAAACTTCACTCCAAATGTTTCATCAGTTCAGTACAATTCCATGTCTACTACATTTATTCCAGTCAAATTAAATTCTTTATCAACTGTGGCACTTTTTGATACTGGTTCAGCCATTACCATTGTTTCCGAGAGATTGGCACAACTTTCAAAAACTTGTATTACGGAATCTACATTGCCGGAAGGCATCACAGCCAACGGAACACCTATCAAATTCATAGGCCAGATTTTCGTTAAAGTCACCATTGCAGATGTAATCAAAAGATTAACATGTTTCGTAGCATCTGACGACCATTGCTCTACTGATTTTCTGTTGGGTAACGACTCTATAACGAAATTTGCTGGAAAAATATCTATCGATTATACCAACAAAACCGTGCCGTTTGACAATACTATGGTTCAAATAATCATTCCTGACAATCCCTATTCCACTAACTACAAAACACCAGTCTATCTCGCAAAAAAGACTATTTTGAATGCTTACACTGACAATGTCGTCATGGGCACTTTGAACACGTTTTTTCCTAGCGAATGGGAGTTCCTCATTTATGATTCGTCTCTCATGTTACCATTTGGTATCGCAGTGGGCAAGACTCTTTCTCGTACTGATAACACCAATAACGTTTTGCTACGTATTTTCAATACCAATTCCATTCCTATCACTTTTCACAAAAACAAGTTGATTGCAAAGGCCAATTTCGTAGGAAAAAACATGACTTGGCCATCAATTTTCCTTGTAAATGCAAAAGATCAGCTTACGGAAGATTGTTTGACCCCTCGACAAATGGAAGAATACATTCCCCCAGAGGCAGATATCAGTGAAACATTACCGTGCTATCCTACGACAGGAAATGAATATTCTATCGAAAAACTTGTCACTTGCGATCTATCATATCTCTCCAATTCACAATTATCACAATTCAAACAACTTTTGAAAAAGTATGAATCGTGTTTTGTAGGACCAGACGGTAATTTAGGACTTTATCGAGGTCCCATCACGCATAAGATCAATTTCGTTCCTCACGCAAAAACACCAAAGCAGCGACCTTACCGGGTTCCGTTAGAGAAAAGAAAGGAGATCAAGCGTCAAATTGAAGAGATGCTTCGAACTCGCATTATTGAGCCCAGTAATAGCAAATTTGCTTCTCCGATTGTTCTTGTTAAAAAAGGGTCCAACAAAGACCAATGGCGATTTACTGTAGACTACCGTCAGATTAATGCCATTACCGAAAACGAGACGTACTGTATTCCTCATATGCAGGATATAATAGACTTAGCTAGTGGAAAGGAACTTTATAGCGTACTCGACTTCAAAAGTGGATTTTTCCAAATCCCACTTGAGAAGAAACATAAAGAACGCACTGCTTTCTCCTCATTCCTAGGTCTTTTTTAATTTACGGTTATGGCTCAGGGTTTGAAGGGTGTGCCAGGAACATTCCAACGTGTAGCAAATGACCTTATACGTGAACTGCGAGCGTGTTGTTTCGCGTATATTGATGATATCATTATTGCTAGTTCCAGCGTACCTCAACATCTTTCTGACTTAGAAGAAGTCTTTATTCGCATACAAGACTTCGGCATGAAGTTGACCCCAGAAAAGTGTTCGTTTTTTTAGTCAGAAGTGCAATATTTAGGTGTTTTAATTAGTAAAAATGGCACGCGCCTTAATCCATCCAAAATTGACAGCATAACTAATATACCGCGCCCTGTAGATAGTAGAGCAGTTAAATCCTTTTTAGGAGCAGCATCTTATTTTCGTAGATTTATACCACGATTTGCCATGATAGCCAACCCATTGAACAACCTTTTAGCGAAAGATGTTCCATTTAAATGGGAAAAGGATCATGAGGAAGCCTTCACAACACTAAAACGCGCTTTGGTAGAAGCACCTGTGTTGGTACCCCCTGTTTTAGGTCGACCTTATTTAATACATACTGATGCATCCACTATCGGTGTCGGCGCATGCTTGCTTCAAGTTAATCCGGAAACTTCAAGCGAACACTCAATAGCATACTGTAGCCGCCCGCTTACTAAGCATGAAAAGAACTATGCGGTCATAGAATTAGAAGCACTAGCAATTGTATTTGCTATGAAGCACTTCTACCCCTATGTCGCAAATGCTTCAATCACGTTGATCACGGACCATGCCCCCCTAAAATCTCTAATGCATAGGTCGGATCTCGTGGGACGCCTTGCTAAATACCAAATAACATTGCAGGCATATGATATTAAGATTGAATATCGTGCTGGAAAGCACAACACTCTTTGCGATTTTCTAAGTCGCTACCCGACTGCTAGCGCCAATTCTATCCAAATAAATGCGCTTCCTTCTCTCAACGAGATTCAGCAGTCGCAGATCAATTCTGATTATGGAGAATTGATCAGATTTTACAAAGGCGTGAAGAATTGGGTTCTTTCCCAATTCCCCAGAGACCTTTCGAGCGTCTCCACACCGACATAATCGGACCTTTACCTCGGTGTGTCAATGGAAATAAATTCATTTCCATTACTGTTTGCGCATTTAGCAAGCTAATCACTTGCACCGCAATTGCTGACCAAACAACCGACACTGTAGTGAAAGCTCTGATTGATGTGATAGCTAAACACGGAATTCCGAATGAAATAGTATCGGATCGTGGTTCTAACTATACCAGCGAAATGTTCTCCAAAATCAACCAGATTCTTGGCATTGAGAACAAGCTGACCACAAATTACAACCACAAGGCTAACGGACAAGTCGAAAGAATGGTTAAGGTAATCGTAGACTCTCTGACTTCATACTGTTCCGAAGCCCAAGAGTTTTGGTCTGATTTCCTTCAACCCATCGTCTTTGCCTATAACACTAGTGTTAACGACACTACTGGTTATAGTCCATACTTTGTTGCGTACGGTCGCCACCCAATTACCTGGTGCGACATCATCCATCAGCTTCCATCCAGGCTTTCTTACGCAACCGATAACTTCGTTGACCAGATGACGACAGCACTCCAAACCACCATTGTGGAGGTCGGTAACCGAATCGCTCGTAAGACTGCCACCTACAAATCAGGTTACGATTTCCATAATAAAGTGTTCTCTAAGGTCATTTCCAAAGGTGATTTAGTTCTGTTACGTGACGATACCGTTCGTCCCAAATTTACTAACCATTGGAAAGGTCCTTTCATTGTAGTGTCTGTCGAACGTCCCAACGTAATCATCACGAACCTAAACGGGCTTTTCAGGCGTAAAGTCCACATGAATAGACTGAAAATCTATTCTCATAGTTCCCCATTGACTAAAGTTTCCACCTCAAAAACAACTACCCAACCATTACCAGATACGGGAACTTCAGTCAATGTTGAACAAGCACCACAGGTTCGGAAATCACGCCGTCTTCAGCTGAAGAATGCAGCTTTAAACAACCGTCGTTCTGAAAAAAGGGGAAATAACTATTGAAAAATGTTTTCTTATACATATACACTCCATTTTTGGCAATACAATAGTTATTTCTTCTTTAAGGTTAGTTTATTTCCAATCTTCCGCCGCATCGCGCTGTTGACAACTGAAGTTCTTTGAACAGGCAATTCAAAGAACATCTTTCGCGTTAAGCAGCTTAAAAAAACCATTTTATTTTCTCACCTCACTCTCCAAATTTTGCCCCATTGTTGAATGAAAAACAAGTGTGCTGTGCCCAATTCAACATTGGAAACACGTTAATTATGTTAAAAACTTGCAATGATGCGTTTTGTTATACACGCTAGCATACATATTTATGTACCAACTTACATATTATATAATTACACTATTTTCTAAAGATTATATGTCTCACTAGTATGCAACATTTTGTTACGTATCACCTATATCTGTAGAATTTACACAGTATATTAAGATAACCATGCTATTGTAGCTATTATATCTTGTAAACGCCATGAGTTATATTTTACCAACTTTGAACCTCACTTCATGATACCCCGCTTCCTGATATGCTGTCCTTCATCAACGCCTAAAAATTCCAAAAGGCTATTCTACAATTCCTAGTCCGACTTAACCATCCTGCTTCCCATATGACATCCTTTAATGCGAATTTTCACCATTCCTGACAATCCTCGCTCGAGGACGAGCTTCTTCAATGCCTTGGGAGAAGTCGTAGCCATTTCCATGGTTCACTGATCCCTCATCCTCAGTAGCTCACCCTCACGTACATCATCATCCTCGAATCGTATGCCTATCGTCAATCTTGAAAATGTTCTCGCCGTAAACGCGTGTCCAACCATCTATGCACGCTACCCGGAAGAACAACCACGCCTATCTGACTCGCTCGAGGGCGAGCTTCTCGAAGGAATGGAGATGTCGGGATGCAGTTGGACTGCATCAGCTGTTCGGAGGCTGGCCGACGAGAGTCGAGCCAAGCAGTGACCCCCGTGGCCCGGACACCACCCGGTTGCCACCATCCTCCCTATCCCATCCCCCTTGTATATTATGTAGATAATAAATATTTATATAAAATATTGTAACCCGCTACACATCAGGTTAAAGGGAATAGCTAACCTTTTATACCTGACAGGTTATAAAAAAGTGCAAGTGACTTGTTTATTTCTGTAAATAATTAAAATAATTTTTAAAAATTTTTAAAAATTCGAATTAGCCTTGTAAAAAATTTTCGGGGGCGTGTTTTTTTTTCACTCCGAAAAAAAGTTTTTTTGGGAGCCCCCGAAAAATTTTTTTTTCGGGGGCTTTTCCGCATTTTAGGGGTCGGGGACCCGCAAAAATTTTGATAAGCACCCCAAAAAATTTTTCGGAGTACAGCTCACAAGGAAAAGGAAACATTCAAAGCTTAAAGGCAGCGTCCAGGCAGATCTGGACGTATGGGGCTCGGATGTGGAAACAATTTTTGGGGGTCTAACTAAGGTAGTGCCCAACCGGCAGCTTGGCTACTGCTCTAACGGCTGAGATATTCCCCTCGAAACTGGACCCCGCGACCGTATTTCGCATGAATTCATGGCGCAAAGCGTGTGTCCTGGCGCGTAACTGCCATGAATCCATGCGAATACGATCGCGGGGTCCAGTTTCGAGGGAAATATCTCACAAGGGAAGTTCGCCGAATCGAAATGGCCCATTGATACGTGGTATATACCCGGACGCGGGGCTCGGAAGGTTAGTATCAAATGTGCGCCCCATTAGCTGAGACTGTTATTGTGAAGCAAGTTATGGCCCTCTGAAGTTCGTATGCATGTCTAGAGAACGCACAAATGCTCCGACTGTGGTCGTGTGGTGTAGTGGTTAGTATACTTGGGTCCGAATCGAATAGAAATTCGATCATTCGAATAAAACATTCGAATATATTCGATTCGAAAATTCGATATTCGGAGTTTTTCCACTTTCGAATAATATTCGAAACTCGAATAATTGAGTAGACGGGGTTTCGAATAAAATTCGAAAACTCGAATAATCAAAAAACGAGGATTCGAATAATATTCGAAAACTCGAATAATCGAAAAACGGGTTTTCGAATAGAATTTATTCGAATGTTTTATTCGAATGTTTATTCGAATTCGTATTCGAATGAACTCTGTATCTAAATTATTCGAGTTTGTTGCAGAGCCAACTGTGAGTACCAAGCTCGCTTCGTTTTCGTATTTTTTTACAAGACCAGGTAATGCATCTTTTTTGCAACCGTAACGACCTTTGAACTGTATGGAAAGTCGCATTCCTCCGACTGCTTGCGACATTAAAAAAATAAATGTGGATTTTAATTGATGCTTTTTCTATCAATGAGTTACAGATGTCTTCAGATGTAACGCCAGCTCACCACTGATGTATAGCGTGTGCAAGCCTCATTTTTAAATTTCAGCTCCAGCCAATTTCATTTGCTGCTACTCTGCTAAACTGCCCTTGAAATGTGGTGGACGCCGATCGATTTTATCGATTTATGGGAAACTTTGAGCTACGGGGCTGGGAGTTGGTACAGGGGGGTAAGTGAGTGTGCTGATTATGAAAAATTTTTGTTTATCGATTTTATCGATTTCTGGGGAGCTTTGAGCTACGGAGCTGGGACTTGGTACAGGGGGGGGGGGGTAAGTGAGAGTGCTGATATAAACAAAATTTTTGTTTATCGATTTCACCGATTTCTGGAAAAGCTTGAGCTAGGAGTTGGTGTAGGGGATATGAGGGTGCTGATTATGAATGAATCGGTTTTAGCCAGAAATGTCGGCAAGTTTTAGATAAGTTGCAGTAGTTATTCGAAAAATCATTCGAATATCTATTCGAAATTCGACTCCCAATGTTCGAATATATTCGATATTCATTCATTCGAGTTTTTTTGATTTTCGAATTTATTCGATATTCGTTTATTCGAGATTTTTCATTTTCGAATTTATTCGATATTCATTCATTCGATGAAAAATTTTCGAATTACCCAAGTATAGTGGTTAGCGTCTCGGGCTCACACCGCTGAGGGTTCGAATCCTGTTGCCGTCCACATCTTTTGCGTTCTTCTCAAAATCCATTTTTCACCTGTTTTATGTATTACTAACGTAAAAAATGACACATACGGGTGGTTAAACTCTACTAATTATACATCCTGCCGTGTCATTCTCACAAGGTAGCCCATTAGCAAGAATTAATAGTACGACGTGATACAACTTGGAGATTGTCACGTAAATACTACGCGCAATCATCAAAGAAAGTATGTGGGAGTCAGGATTTGACAAATCCTCAGTCAGTTGAAAAGCCGTCGTTAAAAAGTCGTTGCTATGTTCTACGAAAATCTTACACATGAAGCACTGGTCGAATTTTCGTGAGAAAAATCATCCCGTAACCCGTGTGTGTCATTTTTTACCTCAATAATACATAAAAATTGGAGCCTTTTGGCGTACTTTAGACACGCACACGCCAAAAGCTTCAGAGGGCCATAACTTGCTTCACAATAACGCGTCGCAGTCAATGGGCGCACATTTGATACTAACCTTCCGAGCCCCGCGTCCGGGTGTATACCACGTATCAACCGGCCATTTCGATTCGACGAACTTCCCTTTTCAGTCGTTAGAGCACTACCTGAGCTGCCGCTTGGGCAATATCTAGTTAGGCACCCAAAAATCTACCAAAAATCAAAGTTTCCACACCCGAGCCCCATAAGTCCAGATCTGCCTGGACGCTGCCTTCAAGATCTGAAAGCGCCACTTGTAAAGCTTGCGACTTTCCTCACACCTAATCGGACGAGCTCAGAGCGAAAACAAACTTGTATTGGTGTTCTACCCACACCACGCATAATTATGCGCCTGTGTTCATCTAAAGCTAGTCGCAAAGTAGGTTTTAGGTTTTAACACGAAACTAAGAACCACGAAAAGACCTTATGACAAAGGCGGAGGCCGTGCTGTTGAATTGCCGCTTTTAGGAGCCAAGATACACACACCCGATGTTTTGTAGCTGCATAACGCTGAAGAATGAAGATTTTTGAAAAAAAATTTCGAAATTGTTGACACACGAAGTCCACGGCGTCCAGTAATCGCGTTTAGAGCAGTCTAATCAGCTCATGATTATGGTTTTTTTGTAATAGTTTATTTTTATGTAAGTTAATGGCAATGGCAGCTATGCAATAGCACACGCATTCTGCAGCTCCAAGCACTGATTTGAAAGATATATATACATTCAAAAATGGGATAAATGGTACGGTTTTGAGGAAGAACATTTTATAATTGTCTTAATTTCATTGCAAGTTTCTAGCCGCACAGAGCGTTTATAGGTGTCTTAGTTGCCCAGCAGCTGGGATCCCTCGCGGCCAGTCTGCGGCGCATTTTCTGCCGTTCTGATATACGCCTTCGCGAACATGAACGTTTCTTAACCAAGTCATTTTTCTCCTTTTTAAGAACGGTTTTGAATTCGAGAAAGTCCAGTCATGATTTTGTGATAAGGTGTCATGCTGTAATTCGCGCTCAGGTGTCTTTTACGACTGGGCTTATAGAATTCGTGCACTTATTCTGTGTATCATGCAGTGGAGTGGGCTCTATGTACGTCTGCTGTGCTTGAGTTGTCGTAAGATCTACACTCGTAGGTTCCAATCCTAGTATTGTTTTATCTGTTTTATGATGTTTGATATTTCATCCAGAGTTCTCGCTTAACATACCAATATAGGTGCAAGCAATTTCGAAAAACAAGTGGATTCCGTCAACCTGTTGTAAAAGAAACGGCACGGCTAATCGAAAGCATGGTACTTCATCACAACACAGGGTGTCCCAAAAGTATGTGTACACTGTTTGATCGGCATTATCTCTCTACCAAGAAGTCTTTTGCCAACCTTTAAGCGCCATTTTGTAGAGCTGGCTTCAACTTAGAATTATGGTATGCAGCTATTCACCGATCTTTCTTTATTAAGAGTTTTTAAGAATTACGGTACTTCTTTGCCACTGACGGCTTTATTCCGCCTAAAACAAACTAAGCAGCCTGAAAAACTTACACTAAGCTAATTCAGAGCCGTTAGAACTAAATATGAAGTTAGAACTTTACCGCAAAGGTTTTTCCATAAGTCATGCCGGGTAAACCGCAAGGTTTTACAATGCTTCCCAAAAATCGTGATCGTACCATTTGAAGAGCTTTACGAACTCGTAAAAAGTTAAGTAATGAAACAGCGAGCGTGAAAACCCTAGTGCACTCTCTTCAAATTTTTTGAAAATTTTTTTAGGAGAAATGATCTACAACGACGCTGGAAACTGAAAGTCTCTACAGTGATCCTACAATAATGAAAAGAGATAGGTGATTCCCCCATACTGTAAAACTAAGGTGAAGCCAGCTCTACAGATTGGTACCTGAAGCAAGGGAAAAGACTTCTTTAGAAGAGAGATATTAACGATCAAACAGTGTACAGTCGAGTAGATTTAGCGGTAAATATAGTGTGCTTGCACAGAAGGTGAAATGCGGTAAAATTGGCGCGTGATGAAATAGCTTCGAGTGTGACACCGGCCAATTGCGCGCGCAAAATACCCGCAGTACTGGCGTGGCTACTTGTTCACGCTCAAATTTCACCGCATTTCACCTTCTGTGCAAGCACACTATATTTACAGCTAAATCTACTCGAGTGTATACATACTTTTGGGACATCATGTATTATACTGAAACTTTCTGAGGACTAAGAGCGTAAAAAAACGAAGAGGCGGAAAGTGGCCGGGAAAACTCCATGTTTGCGTGGACGTCATTAATTGAGTCTTGGAAAATGCTGATGACGCGGACGGTACCCTCGATACATAGGCCATGAACTCTAGCAATCTCACTTTGTGCGCCTTGGGAAATCCCAACCTTTACCTTAAAAAACAGAAGTCGTCCGGATGAAGAACTGAACGTTATGAACATACCTAAACCGGAATGAATATCAGTGAAGCAGGTATAGGGAATAATGTTTTAAAATACCCTAGCAAAACCGATACATTGCGTTACTTAGCTTTTTTACGCTAAAAAGAAGGATATAGTAAAATGTTTCCCAAAAATCAAGACAACATTTCCATTTAACCTCTTTTTAAATGACGAATGAATTTTAAAAGTTTACAAAAGATGTTGGAGTGCCATAGCAAGAAACTCGTTCAAAACTCGCTCAGAGAGGGTGCACGAAAATGTTAGTTTATCTTGTCAATGATTGATTTTTGATACTTTAGACGTTGTCAGCGCTTCTATTCGTGTCATGACGTTTAAAATTACGTATGATATTGCAGGGTTTCGTTAAGACCCCGCGCATACTACGATCGGAGCCAAATGCCTAGTCAGCTCTGGTGTTTTTCCTCAGCTCGTCTACGTCTCCACGTGTTGCGCGCTACACCCTACTCTAGACGCAGGGCGGGGGCGTTTGGCTCCGGTGCCCTTTTCTTCGTTGTTCTGAGACCAATTTTGGCAAGTTGTCTAACATATTGAAGCTCTTGATCTGTAATTTCATTGACAACAATGCAAAATTTCAATATGAACGAGAAACAGGTAAAGAAAGAGAGAAACTGAACTGGTGAAAACCAACTTTTTGAGAATCTCTTGTTTTCTTTACTTCAACACTTTTCAGGCGGTTTTTTTCGTAAATCAATAGATCTTTCTTCTGGCTATAATGCAACGTCGCTTCTTCAATCATGGGGATGTTTTTGTAAAAATTTGAAAATTTGAAAATCACTTCTTCGGCATTAACCACCATTTCCGTGCGGGACTCTCTGTGCAAAAGTTAGGCGCAGTTTCTTGTTTTTATTGAACTACAAAAGCTCTTTTTGAAACTCATTCGTAGTTGAAAAGAGAACAGATGAAAAATGTTGTCCTAAGTTCTAAGGAAAATTGCTCAACAACCTCGTTTTTAGCTCTGTGATTTTTTTCGATTTTGCTGGGCTATTTTTGAAATATTGTTCACCACATTTAATTGACATTCATTCCTACATAACAGTGGCGTACCGAGGAGTACTCTGCGTTGATACCACTGCTT
>CATQJL010000316.1:54192415-54223650 GCA_958299035.1 Cylicocyclus nassatus | reverse complement strand
TAATCGCTTTACAGTTTTATTTCCGCTCTTTCCAATTGTGCAAGGTTCTGACTGAACATTTCCCTTCTGAGTCATGATATTTGAGCGAGCAGTACGAAACAGAAATTTGATTTTTTTTGCATTTTATTTGAAAACCATAGCTTTGTCAGGTATAAAAGGTTAGCTACTCCCTTTATCCTGATGTGTAGCGGGTTACAAAGTCTTATATAAATATTTATTATCTACATAATATACAAGGGTGATGGGGGTAGGGGGGATGGTGGTAACCGGGTGGTGTCGGGGCCACGGGGGTCACTGCTCGGCTCGACTCTCGTCGGCCAGCCTCCGAACAGCTGATGCAGTCCAACTGCATCCCGACATCTCCATTCCTTCGAGAAGCTCGTCCTCGAGCGAGTCAGATTGGTGCGGTTGTTCTTCCGGGTAGCGTGCATAGATGGTTGGACACGCGGTTTACGGCGAGAACATCTTCAACATTGACGATAGGCATATGATTCGAGGATGATGATGTACGTGAGGGTGAGCTACCTACTGAGGATGAGGGATCAGTGAACCATGGAAATGGCTACGACTTCTCCCAGGGCATTGAAGAAGCTCGTCCTCGAGCGAGGATTGTCAGGAATGGTGAAAATTCGCATTAAAGGATGTCATATGGGAAGCAGGATGGTTAAGGCGGACTAAGGATTGTAGAATATCCTTTTGGGATTTTTAGGCGTCGATGAAGGACAACATATCAGGAAGCGGGGTATCATGAAGTGAGGTTTGAAGTTGGTAGAATATAACTCATGGCGTTTACAAAATATAATAGCTACAATAGCATGGTTATCTTAGTATACTGTGTAAATTCTACAGATATAGGTGATATGTAACAAAATGTTGCATAATAGTGAGAAATATAATCTTTAGAAAATAGTGTAATTGTATAACATGTAAATTGGTACATATATATGTATGCTAGCGTATATAACAGAACAGCATCATTGCAAGTTTATAACATAATTAACGTGTTTCCAATGTTGAATTGGGCACAGCACACTTGTTTTTCATTCAACAATGGGGCAAAATTTGGAGAGTAAGATGAGAAATGTGTTTTTTTTTTCAAGCTGCTTAATGCGAAAAATGTTCTTTGAATTGCCTGTTCAAAGAACTTCAGTTGTCAACAGCGCGATGCGGCGAAAGATTGGAAATAAACTAACCTTAAAGAAGAAATAACTATTGTATTGCCAAAGATGGAGTGTATATATATATAAAACATTTTTCAATAGTTATTTCCCCTTTGTTCAGAACGACGGTTGTTTAAAGCTGCATTCTTCAGTTGAAGACGACGTGATTTCCGAACCTGTGGTGCTTGTTCAACATTGACTGAAGTTTCCGTATCAGGTAATGGTTGGGTAATTGTTTTTGAAGTGGAAACTTTAGTCAATGGGGAACTATGAGAATAGATTTTCAGTCTATTCATGTGGACTTTACGCCTGAAAAGTCCGTTTAGGTTCGTGATGATTACGTTGGGACGTTCGACGGACACTACAATGAAAGGACCTTTCCAATGGTTAGTAAATTTGGGACGAACGGTATCGTCACGTAACAGAACTAAATCACCTTTGGAAATGACCTTAGAGAACACTTTATTATGGAAATCGTAACCTGATTTGTAGGTGGCAGTCTTACGAGCGATTCGGTTACCGACCTCCACAATGGTGGTTTGGAGTGCTGTCGTCATCTGGTCAACGAAGTTATCGGTTGCGTAAGAAAGCCTGGATGGAAGCTGATGGATGATGTCGCACCAGGTAATTGGGTGGCGACCGTACGCAACAAAGTATGGACTATAACCAGTAGTGTCGTTAACACTAGTGTTATAGGCAAAGACGATGGGTTGAAGGAAATCGGACCAAAACTCTTGGGCTTCGGAGCAGTATGAAGTCAGAGAGTCTACGATAACCTTAACCATTCTTTCGACTTGTCCGTTAGCTTTGTGGTTGTAACTTGTGGTCAGCTTGTTCTCAATGCCAAGAATCTGATTGATTTTGGAGAACATTTCGCTGGTATAGTTAGAACCACGATCCGATACTATTTCATTCGGAATTCCATGTTTAGCTATCACATCGTTAATCAGAGCTTTCACTACAGTGTCGGTTGTTTGGTCAGCAATTGCGGTGCAAGTGATCAGCTTGCTAAATGCGCAAACAGTAATGGAAATGAATTTATTTCCATTGACACACTGAGGTAAAGGTCCGATTATGTCGGTGTGGAGACGCTCGAAAGGTCTCTGGGGAATTGGGAAAGAACCCAATTCTTCACGGATTATGTTTCCTGACGGTGTTTTAATTTTCTGACATATAGGACAGTTTTTTACAAAAGTTGCGACATCTCTGTGCATGTTAGTCCAATAATATTTGGAGGAAATACTGTTCATTGTTTTTCTGATACCTAGATGAGATCCTATCAATGGATTAGTGTGAATAATTTGTACTATTTTGTTTTGCAAAGTTGGATCGGGTACAATAAGTTGAGGTTTGTCGTGATGTTTGTAATAAAGTGAATTGTTGAAAAAAGTGTACCTGTCTATAATGTCAGCAAATGTGTCAGGTGGACAGTCAAGTTCGCCTTTGTAAAATCTGATCAATTCTCCATACTCAGAATTGATCTGCGACTGCTGAATCTCGTTGAGAGAAGGAAGCGCATTTATTTGGATAGAATTGGCGCTGGCAGTCGGGTAGCGACTTAAAAAATCGCAAAGGGTGTTGTGCTTTCCAGCACGATATTCAATCTTAATATCATACGCCTGCAATGTTATTTGGTATTTAGCAAGGCGTCCCACGAGATCCGACCTATGCATTAGAGATTTTAGGGGGGCATGGTCCGTGATCAACGTGATTGAAGCATTTGCGACATAGGGGTAGAAGTGCTTCATAGCAAATACAATTGCTAGTGCTTCTAATTCTATGACCGCATAGTTCTTTTCATGCTTAGTAAGCGGGCGGCTACAGTATGCTATTGGGTGTTCGCTAGAAGTTTCCGGATTAACTTGAAGCAAGCATGCGCCGACACCGATAGTGGATGCATCAGTATGTATTAAATAAGGTCGACCTAAAACAGGGGGTACCAACACAGGTGCTTCTACCAAAGCGCGTTTTAGTGTTGTAAAGGCTTCCTCATGATCCTTTTCCCATTTAAATGGAACATCTTTCGCTAAAAGATTGTTCAATGGGTTGGCTATCATGGCAAATCGTGGTATAAACCTACGAAAATAAGATGCTGCTCCTAAAAAGGATTTAACTGCTTTACTATCTACAGGGCGCGGTATATTAGTTATGCTGTCAATTTTGGATGGATTAAGGCGCGTGCCATTTTTACTAATTAAAACACCTAAATATTGCACTTCTGACTGAAAAAACGAACACTTTTCTGGGGTCAACTTCATGCCGAAGTCTTGTATGCGAATAAAGACTTCTTCTAAGTCAGAAAGATGTTGAGGTACGCTGGAACTAGCAATAATGATATCATCAATATACGCGAAACAACACGCTCGCAGTTCACGTATAAGGTCATTTGCTACACGTTGGAATGTTCCTGGCGCACCCTTCAAACCCTGAGCCATAACTGTAAATTGAAAAAGACCTAGGAATGAGGAGAAAGCAGTGCGTTCTTTATGTTTCTTCTCAAGTGGGATTTGGAAAAATCCACTTTTGAAGTCGAGTACGCTATAAAGTTCCTTCCCGCTAGCTAAGTCTATTATATCCTGCATATGAGGAATACAGTATGTCTCGTTTTCGGTAATGGCATTGATCTGACGGTAGTCTACAGTAAATCGCCATTGGTCTTTGCTGGACCCTTTTTTAACAAGAACAATCGGAGAAGCAAATTTGCTATTACTGGGCTCAATAATGCGAGTTCGAAGCATCTCTTCAATTTGACGCTTGATCTCCTTTCTTTTCTCTAACGGAACCCGGTAAGGTCGCTGCTTTGGTGTTTTTGCGTGAGGAACGAAATTGATCTTATGCGTGATGGGACCTCGATAAAGTCCTAAATTGCCGTCTGGTCCTACAAAACACGATTCATACTTTTTCAAAAGTTGTTTGAATTGTGATAATTGTGAATTGGAGAGATTTGATAGATCGCAAGTGACAAGTTTTTCGATAGAATATTCATTTCCTGCCGTAGGATAGCACGGTAATGTTTCACTGATATCTGCCTCTGGGGGAATGTATTCTTCCATTTGTCGAGGGGTCAAACAATCTTCCGTAAGCTGATCTTTTGCATTTACAAAGAAAATTGGTGGCCAAGTCATGTTTTTCCCTACGAAATTGGCCTTTGCTATCAACTTGTTTTTGTGAAAAGTAATAGGAATGGAATTGGTATTGAAAATACGTAGCAAAACGTTATTGGTGTTATCAGTACGAGAAAGAGTTTTGCCCACTGCGATACCAAATGGTAACATGAGAGACGAATCATCATAAATGAGGAACTCCCATTCGCTAGGAAAAAACGTGTTCAAAGTGCCCATGACGACATTGTCAGTGTAAGCATTCAGAATAGTCTCTTTTGCGAGATAGACTGGTGTTTTGTAGTTAGTGGAATAGGGATCGTCAGGAATGATTATTTGAACCATAGTATTGTCAAACGACACGGTTTTGTTGGTGTAATCGATAGATATTTTTCCAGCAAATTTCGTTATAGAGTCGTTACCCAACAGAAAATCAGTAGAGCAATGGTCGTCAGATGCTACGAAACATGTTAATCTTTTGACTACATCTGCGATGGTGACTTTAACGAAAATCTGGCCTATGAATTTGATAGGTGTTCCGTTGGCTGTGATGCCTTCTGGTAATGTAGATTCCGTAATACAAGTTTTTGAAAGTTGTGCCAATCTCTCGGAAACAATGGTAATGGCTGAACCAGTATCAAAAAGTGCCACAGTTGATAAAGAATTTAATTTGACTGGAATAAATATAGTAGACATGGAATTGTACTGAACTGATGAAACATTTGGAGTGAAGTTTGGATTAACATTCAACTGTGATCCAATTATTTTAGGGCTTGAGATTTGCAGTTTTTGATTTGTAGTTTTTACTTCATTCAAAGCCAATTCACCTAGTTCCACCGATTGATCGTTAGTGGAATAGGTAGGAAACGGATTTCGTCGGAATACTCGTAGTATTCTTCGCGGCGAAGAAGGCCGTGGGGTAGTTGTGTTATACGGTTTTTTCTTAGAACATCTGAACATGAATGAAAATGGTAGCGAAATTACATTGAAAATAGCCAAAAATATTTTGCGAGCGAATGCGAATTGACAATACAAAAATGTTATAAAAATTACTATAGACACCAAAATTATGAAAATGACCAATATTTGTAAAAAATTGTGTAAGCCTAAAGATTGAAGAACTTTTTCTTTCCCCAACTGAAGGACATTCGCCGCTTTGTTTTCAATGTATGAGATGGTTTTCACGGTATCATCTATAAAGTCTTCACTATTCATGGGCGTCACAGAAGATTGCGTGCGTTGGGAAGAAGTAGCGCTGATGGAAGCAAACCTATCTTTGAGCATGTTAATATCAGTGGTGATTCTAGCTAAATCTGAATGAAATATTGGTGGAGAGTTAAAAACAAAATTTTGTGGAGTAAGACTATTTGGCAAATTTGTATGAATTTGGGTTACGTGAGCATATCCCGCAGGTGACAAGTAATGATCACTACCATCATTGTAGATACCAAAAGGTAAGTGACCACAATTAGCCTCAGGGCTTGATGTAGTTAAATCTCTTGTCCCTGGAGTTACAAAATATATGGATTTACCAATACGAACCGGTGTGTGGATATAACAAATACCATTGACTTTGTGATTTCGGTAAACCTCGTCGACGACAACTTCCTTACATTTTGATACCATTAGAACATCACCTGCAGGCAAAGCAAAAATATCATTTCTGTTTAGTAAAATACGAGCTGCGCTTGTGGGGTTTATTTCCGCAATGCTTCGTATAGCCTGGATTTTGAAATTCGTCAAAGAACAAATTCGATCGAAAAGGAAATTAAAATCACGTTGAATTAGTTCATTTATTTTTATTTCCAAAAACTGTAGTTTAGTATTTAGCTCAAACTGGCGTTGGTCGTGCCTTTGTGTAGGAGTCAACAAAGAATCGTTACGCAAAGAGCTGAAATCTGGGATGTTATGCTTTGCAATATATTTAGCAATCACGGAAGCGTCATTAGCTAAAACAAGGCTCAAATCGGATGATTTTGATGGTAAAAGGAATGAATGTAGTTGATTATGATTGTTTGCAATTGCAAAAGCTCTTTTGAATTTTGTGGGCTCTGTTTTGATGTTCTTCAAAATTCCGACCACTGAACCCAAAGTTTCAAGAGTTGGGTCAGTTGGAAGTATCTTCGCAATATCCGAATTATCTGGCATAGCTTGCTTAAGGTAAGAAAAATTTCCTACAATGTCTTGTACAAGTTTTTCTATCTGACTAGCGAACTCTTGCGATGGTTTGGAAGGTTGGAGTAGTCCAGCTTCTTTTAGATGTCTATCATTAATTGATCGAACTAGGTTTGGAGCCGTGGAAAATAGAGTAGTAGGATGATATCCATAAATTTCGGGGAGTGAAATGAAAACTCCATTATCCATCGGAATGGAATCATTAGGTAAGCACCATTTACGTTTTAGAAAACGCGAAAGAGTGGTATTTTTGTAAGTGAAAGCTGACTGGATACCATCTAAAACTACATGCGTTGGAGTCACAAAAGCAATACCCTCTGTGGCTCTAACATATTTGCATGTGAATGGATTTTCATTAGCTAACTTCCAGATTACAGTACCGTGAGTTAGTGTACAGTTACGGTATGAGGTATGGCAATTTCCCATGTCACCGAACTGGCTAACTATAGTGTTACCATCGAAAGTAGCTATTTCAGCTTTTTCAACATAAACATTGGTGGTATAGGTACATTTCTCGCCAAAAAACAGAGGATATGAGTAATGGATCGTATTTTCCGAGCCATACACATTAGGACCAAGAATTTCCAAAGGTTTACCCATGAAAATTTTGGTTTCACTGAGTGATGTGCACAAAGTAGGGTCAATTGGGCTCATGAATTCTTCGTCACTATTTACAGAAAAGGATATATGCAAATAAGACGAAGTACATATTTTTCTAGTTTTATTAAAACAGTGATAAGCGGGCAAAAGGTAAGGTTCAGTCCGTTCAACAAAAACTTCGGCCGTTGTCAGTAAAATATTCGATGAATTGGTGTTATGAACACAAGAAGTAGTTTCAGGGTACGCTACAGGCCAACCAGACTTACCGGCTGCGCATAATTGGTAAGTTTGGAGAGAAAGAGTTGATACGGTAGGAAAAATGACAGAAAGAATTGCTATAACGAAAAGAGAGTATGGGTAAGTAAGAATGCCGGTCGAAAGGTTTGTTGCTACTGCGTTGACTGGTCTCCTTCTATGAGCGCGGTTATTCTGTGTGTTACCAGTAGATCTTTGGGGACCCGAATTTTGTCTATGATTAGAAAAATTTACTGGTGTTTGTGATCTAGAGCGCTCACGATTGAATCGTGACCTGTTTTGTGAATTGCTGAAACGATTGTTAGTAGGACTGGGTGCAAATCGAACATTTTGTCTTGGAGGGTACCGATTATAATTAGAAGGACGATTTGGAGAACGGAAAGAATTACGATTTGCAGAAGGATAATTGCGTTGCCTTGGATATTGATTCCAATTTTGTCTCTGGTGTTGATTCCAATTTCTATACCGATTTGGTCTATAAACCACGTTAATTGCCGAATTCGACCGTTCGATACTATCCAAAATTTTGTCTACTTTAGCTAAGATGGTACTGTTAGAATTAAATATGTCGTCTGGAGATGAGAGGCCATAAACTCGCTCTGCTTCTTTAAGTAGCGTTTCATAATCTGTTGGAAGAGGTCCTTTGAGTTTGAGTTTTTCTTTAATGCTAGTTGGTAAACCATTTGTAAAAATAGTTGTCAAAAGAAAAGTCCGCTCTTTTTGGTCACTTTCCGGATAAGCGTCGTCTCCGAGATTTTTAAGTCTATTTGCAAAAAGAAGGGGAGACTCGCCCGGTTCCATTTTCATTTGCATCAGTTTTTCGCGTGCTAGATCCAAAAAATGATCAGTGGAAAAATGTTCCTTCAACTTTTTGGTTATAGTATTCCAGCCTTTTCCTTTGTCCTCAGCAGAAATGTTATCGTACACAACTTTCGCTACACCACGCAAATGTGCTGGTAAAAGAAGAACCATCTTTTGTTCGTCTAAACCCATAATAGTTGCAATTTCAATGAATTTTGCGAGAAAACTCATGAAACCTTTGCCTCCTTGATCTCCTGAAAACGTGGGTAGTTTCGAGACATAAGATGAAAGAGTCATTTTGTCGAAAACAGAACCCAAACGATCAATGATAACTTGCGAGTCGTTTGAAATTTGAGGCATTATTGCTTGTTGATTATTAGCCATTGAATTCACTGGTAAATGAATTGTACCTACAGTAATCTCGCTCTGAATATCAATAAGGTTATTTACTACTGTTGGATCAAAAGGATTTTGATGCTCTTGTTGTAAATGATCTGAAGTGCGAGATGAATGCGAAGAAAGTGATTCAAGAATTACGCTTTCAGCTCTATCTGACTGAGAAGAATCGGATGGAGGAGCTGAAGCTGAACGTTCTACTTCTATTGGTGATCTAGACGAATGTGCGGCTTCTACTACTTGTTGAACTGGTACTACTGGTTGATCTTGTTGAACTGGTACTATTGGCTGATCTTCTACTATCTGGATTTTATGAGTAATTCGTGAGTGAGATCTAGGTCTTCTTTTTACGGAACCTCTTTCTGTAACTTTACAAAGTTTTGGAGACTCACTTGATGTACGATCGGTATCAGAACTACTCATGTAATGAAAACAATGTTGAAACTATTATTGCTGTTGAAAGAGAAAAAAAATTCTGTTTTCCTTTTAATTGAAACAAAATTTTTTTTTTGATTTTTAAATTTATTGTGAAATTTACTTAAAATAAATTCTGTGAATTTGAAAATCTGAAATTTTTTTTTCGAAAAAGATAGATGAGTAATCACTGTATTATAGTTCACTAATTATTTGTCTCAATATAATCGCACCTGTATCCAGATTGTTGGTTGCCAAGTCCAATATTTGTTGTTGATCCGAGATAGTACTTTAGTTGTGGAGAGGCTTGAGTGTCGGTCGCGGACGTGGCTTTGGACAATCGCGGGTGCGAGAGGGTGGAGAGGCGAGATGGTTTGAGGCTATTGCCAGCCCAAATGGACTTCAGAAGGATGAAGGTTGGGTTGGGGTAACTAGGAGGAGATCGAAGAAGCAACCAGCTGGAGTGGCTACTAGGATATAGAATGATCTAAGCTTCTTCCAAAGGAGGCGGGTCATTTTTTGCATTGTAATTCTTACAAAAATGTGGGAGGAGCCAGCCGTCTGGAGCATATGTTCTTAGAGTGTAATAATTCTGATCTTCCAAAAAAAATCTATTTCCAATTTGTATGTATATTATATATAATACAAATATTTTTTTTTCTGGAGTAGCTATAGCTGCATATGCGGATAAGCCTGTTACATAACTGTAGGCGTGTCAAGGATTAAAAGTTCTGGTGCAGGGTATTATGCACCAGACCTCATTTGGCATCCACATCTTATTTTTTCTTGCTTCAGAGCGGTTGCTCTCTTCTTAGCTCCTGAATTTGTTATGATATTTTGTTAAGCCTTTTTTTTTTCAAACAAAATGTTGTTTTTTTTCAGATAAAATGTCGTCTTTCGGTCGCGCAAACAATGGAACTCCGTATCCATCTCCAACTCCTTCGAATTGGTCGCCGGAGTCACCGGATTGGAGTAATGCTGTATCCCCAGGCTGGAGAAGTGTTTCTCCAGGTTCGCAGTACTCATCCGTAAGTATAAACTCAAATTGTTCAGTGTTTTTTTTTTGAAAGAGAGAAAGAAAAAAAAACTTCGTTTTTTTTTAAATATTTATATTTAGGTAAGTGAGATGGAGGAAATATTGCGCCTGAGGGCAACAATTGAGAGCCAAGCAAATCAGATACGCGTGCTGGAGGAGACAGTGCGTGCATTGGAGGAAGAAGTGTCAACCCGCGCGGAACGCGAAGCTGGCATGGAAAGGATGCTGGAGGGAACTTTGCAGAAGGAATATGAGACTGCCTTGGAGCACGAAGGGGTTGTGGAAGAATACGAAGCGCGTCTGAAAGCCCGAGAAGACATAATCGTCTCTCTTAGGAAGGTAAGTAGTATAACTCTAATTGTATTTTACTTATGATGCTTTTTCCCATTAAAGGAGAGTGGCTGGATGGTAGATGACTTGCGAAGAGCTCGATGCTTTCTCCCGCTCAAGAGGGTGAACCCGATGGAAAACGTGTTCCGGCAATCCCAGGAGGACGAACTCCTCCTGGCCTATTTATCCCGGTCAATTGTGGAGAAATCCACCATTGAGATTCAGCGGGATGGTAGAGCGTTTTTGACGCTTCAAATGGTCGACAACACGACCATTAGTGGTAAGTGAAATAAACATTACTTGTTTCTTTTAATGTTTAAATCTTGAGATAGTGGTATTAAAGACGTTCACGTTTAGGTCTAATGGAGAGGAACGACGGAACCCCATACAACTGGGAAGAAATCGACGACGATAATGTTTGGAGAGGGGATAGGCCGGGATTGAAACTCCAATTAGGGCATATTACCATCATAAACCTAGGAGGATTTCTGCATATGCCTCCGAGGATGGCTGCGCTGCTGAAGCGCAGCGTTGAAAGCATCAGCGGCATTTATTTCGTCAACCTTCTAGGGCTCGACACGGTCATCCGGGCTCTGGATGGCGCCAATAAACCGTGGAGGAATATGTAGGTATTTTTGTAAATGTGCCTTCCCATTTAATGTAACTATTTTATTTAATAAAGTTGTTGTTGTTCTGTTCTGGGCAGCTGGTATCAGAAAAGTGGTGTAATACTGTAAGCAATAAATTTCCTACGCCTAATCCTGGGTGTCGTGATTGTAATCTAGACAGCTGTGCAATTATTTCATATATTGTAAGAAAGGTCACCGAGTTTGAGCAGGCGCTAGCATTACTCTCGATTCGGTTGTCAGGTCACTTTGCTTACACTTAGGCGTTGAGTTATGATTGTTTTGTACGCGCGCGGACAGTTGTCGCAGCAATAAGTTTGATAGGATTAAGGATTAGAGGTCGCCTGGCTGTGTTACATAGCGCGGTAGATTGCAAACATGTCTATCTGGCGGATTCCATCCTTCCAGATTGCATGTAAACACTAGTGTGGTAATAGTAGCTACAGTGCGAACAGTCCAGTCCAAAAGATGAGAAAAAACAATATTAATAAAGTATATACATAAGTACAAGTCATAAGACAATGCCTTTAACTGCTCACTAAATAACAACTTCTATGTAAGTATCCCCCAGAGATACTAACACAGGGCGCTACTAAATGATTATGTATAGAAATAGATATTTTACTTGCTTAAGCAAGAGTGTGTCCCACACTCATTAAAAAATAGAAAATAATTTGAATTTATGCGGAAATTTCCCTAGAAATAAGAATTATTACATTTGTATTGGTAACAAAAGAAAGTATTGTTTGCATATGGATAGTAATTTTCACTCGCGAGGCATTACTTATATGTTTCGCGCGTCATAATGTCTTGCCGATGGTAATTAGTCGACTATGCAAAACTAGGGCGCAAGGATATTTAGTAATTTATGATTTGATCATCAACAGTATGGTAAATCTATAGAAAGTGAGCGAGCTAATTAATTTAGTTATGTATATGTAATAGTTTTGGGACACTGGGACTGCTCGCAAGGACTTTTGTAAACAATATGTGAACATAATTTATATACACAACGTAAAAAGTTTTTTTTTCAATTGTTTTGGAACAATGTTCACATTTCTGAAAAAAAAAATTATAACTATTTCACTATTTTTTTTATGCACTGCAACATTCTGGTAATTACCATATATAAATAAAAATAAACAACTCACACGTCGCAGAGTGACGAAAGGGTAGGCGGGTGGACGAAGGGGGGGGTGTAATTTTATTCCCAATGAGAAAAAAAATGTAGGGGTGTAAAGAAAAAGAAATCTACCTGGGACCTCCATGTCAGGTATAAAAGGTTAGCTACTCCCTTTATCCTGATGTGTAGCGGGTTACAAAGTCTTATATAAATATTTATTATCTACATAATATACAAGGGTGATGGGGGTAGGGGGGATGGTGGTAACCGGGTGGTGTCGGGGCCACGGGGGTCACTGCTCGGCTCGACTCTCGTCGGCCAGCCTCCGAACAGCTGATGCAGTCCAACTGCATCCCGACAGCTTAAAGAAATTTCCAGTAAGCAAAACTGTTTAATTAGAAAGAGCAGGTAGTAAAATCTATGATATAAACGCTTCGATTTTTACTGCAAAAGCCACTTTTTACGGCCAAACTTGGAAAAATCATAGTTTCAGTATTTTTTCTACTGCTCCTGCCTATGCAACGTATACTCGATGGAACGCTGCTAAAATAATGTTATAGAGCAAGATTTGCTCTTCAAAATATAAATAGGAGCAGCAGATCGGTCGGAAAGATCATAAGTTACGAGATTATAAGAATGGTGCAAACGAGTTTTTCGGAATAACCTTATATGTAAGTTTCGCATTTGTAAAAAGTGAACCTCATCTCGCAAAAGCATTACAGTTGATCTCTTCAAGCTCTGCAACTCTATCTTTGCTTGCTAATTTTACTGTAAAGCACGTGCAAGGTGTATCCGAAATGCACTTGAAAAGTGCACCCTTCGATCAGCCAATGTCATTGTCTGACGTTTCTAAAATGTACAGCTATCGTATTTTACAGGGTGGGGCAAAAGTGTGGGAGCTTGGCACTTTTTCGGATAAAATCAAAAGGAAGGTACAAACAACTTGGTGCGCACACAAATTTAACCTTTACAAATACAGCGCAGCTTTCAAATTCTAAGATTGCCTCTTCTGGCTTCGAAGCAACCCCTTGAAGTCTTGGCGAGTCCGCCTGTCGCGGCAAACAGGCGGTCGCGATAAAGTTCGTCCCACGGCTTCACAATAACTGCTTCTTTCACTATGCAAATGTGCAGTATGATAGAGCAAGCTCTTGGCTACAATATATTATGAAGAAACTATTTTTGCAATAATTGGGGGAAAATTTCGGGGTTCTAAATGAAGGCAAGAGTACTGGCATACTGGAAATTTGGATGCGATGACGCGAAGGAGACGAAAAAAAATCATAATCTAAAAAGTTTTGAAATTGCTCCATCGATCGAATTCAAATAGATGCTTTTATGGAAGATGCATGCAAAGAATATAGTATAAAGCTCAGTACCTGCTGCACTTCTATACCTTTCGAATTTATTTTGAAGACAAATGGCCACTGGCACGCAGGTATTAGGGTTTCTCATAATTTTTTTTACCGTTTTCACCCTAAACATCAGCATTTCTCGAGAACTGAGGCATCTACAAAGTATACAAATACATGATTGTAATTCTGTATGTACAGACAATATGATCACATGAGTGGGAGGAGCTGAAGACGTCTAGGGGCGGAGTTTGCTATTTTACATCACTCATTTTTTCTTTATTTCTAGCCATAAAATTCGAAAGTGTACAATTGAATATGTGATGTATCAAGAATATGCTAGGAAAATGGGAAATTTTTCAGATGATTCGGGGCGGAGATACGATTTTTGACAGGAAAGTTCGTTTTCACTACTATCAGATTTCAGCCTAAAACTTCACATGGGATACGAGTTGGGCAGATTTTTAATAGCCATTTTGTAGTTGCTTTGCCCTGTCGATACTCATGCCACATCAGATGAAGGGAAGACGCAACATACGGCAGTTGTAGTAAAAACGGTAAAAAAATTATGAGGCACACTAACAATATCCGCACTTGTTTAATTTGCGTTTTTTAAGAATAGCTCCTGCAAACGCAACACTGCGATGTGATAGCACAAAGCCTCGTCTACATTGTCTGCATCAAGATGTTGTACAATATTCACAAAATCTTTAGCTACGAAATAAATTGTGAATACTAGAAATTTTGATTTCCTCGCTCTGCAGAAGCATTTGTTCGATAAATTTAATTCTTACAAAAACGTATGGCAAGCATTTTTAGCTATGTAAAGTGGGATTTGTAGAGGATGATTGCAGCATTATGAGGCGGAAATTTGGAATCCAAAACACTGGTAGTTTCGTGATCTACGACGTTGCAAAGTCGGCTCCCATTTTGCCCCACCCTGTACTAGTACATAATTTCCAAGCACTATAATTTCTAATTTTTCTAAATTTTTCCTCAAAATGAGTATTGGAGAATTTTTATATCAGAGAAAGAAATGAAACACCTTTATTAATGTGTCTTGTGTATTCCACACTATAATGAGTTAGGAATGGGCAAAATGCATCATGTCGAGAAAATTCGTGGTTCTGATTGCTATACGATATCGCCATTTATTATAGCGAGTACGACGGCGGATAGAACATAGCAGGCTGCTTTGAAATACATTATTCTTTATTTACGAAGCATTTCTGAAAAATGTATGGTCTACCTTTACCTCGTAAGTGGAGCATTATGGAGGGACGGTCAGGAGATCAACATTCGAACAAACGCGGAGTGCGAAAGGGTCACAAAAATATTTGCAGTGGGAGGGGAAGGATACGCACTTCCTTTCGAAGGAAGTACGTATCTAGCGCTGAATCTCCGAACAAAATTTTTCGGACCAACTCGGAATATCTGAAAAGAGCACATGGCAGCAACTACCCATTAGAAAAAATTTTTTTGCAAAGCTAATTTGGATTATTATGAAATTTAGAGGAACGTTTGTAATCAGAAACAAGCAACATCTAACGAATTTGAAATCTAAAGAAAGCTTCAACCATTTGCAGTTGGAAACAAGACAAATGATGCTCAGCCTTTAACCAAAGGGTACTTTCAAAATTTTCATTCCCCCTCGGGGAGGAACGCACCATTGTCCGCAATGATGAAACGTACTCATAGATCTTCTTGCTAAGTGTGAGCAACTGCTCATCATCCACGGTAGGGTTAGCCAAGGTTCAGATACGTTTTTCTTAAGGACCCGTGACAAAACAAGATCACAGGGTAGGAGCCCCCATATGGAACCTATCGGCCAAAGTCCGATCTTTCTCTGCCACTTCTAATCCCCGAAATTTCATCCCATGGTGGGCGGGGCCAGAGAATATAGGAGATGAGCGCTGCTTCCGCGTTGAAATTTCGGGGGTTAGAAGTGGCAGAGAAAGATCGGACTTTGGCCGATAGGTTCCATATGGGGGCTCCTACCCTGTGACCTTGTTTTGTCACGGGTCTCATTCTGCCGATCTACTGCCTTTATGTCGTAGCCGACGCTACCGTAAGTTTCTGTTTCCATTTCTCCTCGGCCGGAGTGTCGTAGCCGACGCTACCGTAAGTTTCTGTTTCGATTTCTCCTCGGCCGGAGTGTCGTAGCCGACGCTACCGTAACCGTTCGATGATCTTGTACTGTTGTTTTGTACGATTCCGCGAACCCCGTTCGCAAAGCAGTGTCTTGGTTGCGATTGCGCAAAACATGTTTTTGTCTTGTTTGCGATTGCATTCAACAAAGGAAGCTGCCAGCTGGCAGCCTTCCGAAATTTACAGTTTTGGCTCCTCCCTTTTGGAGAGTCAGTTGCGGTTGAGTTGTAAGACGGAGAACCTGGCGTTTTCCGTAGTGTTCGTTGAAGTGTTTGTACAAGTTTGCCGGAGAACCCGGCTCGAAATAAAGGAATTAATCCAACCATGTCTGACAGAAGCACGGTAAAACAAAAATCCACTGAACCGCAGCACATTTTTGGTGCATCGGCCGGGAAGAACCCCAGCCAAAAAGCAAGTCAAATCTTGCTAAATAAAAAGCAAGTCAAATCTTGCAAAATCTTGTCAAATCAAGATAGAGTCGGTTTTGCAGGAAAACCTCAATATCAGCGCCAAGACGCTGAAAACTTTGACGAGTAATGTCAAAGGGTTCCGAAAGCCAGTAGATTCCGCAGAAGGTAAACTGGCCCACGAAGAAGCAGCCATAAGCGTCCGGCTTGCGATCCAACCACCAATCAACTGCCCTAGATAGAGGTGTACCCAGCTATATTAATCCGACTCATACAGTGAATCACTAGTTTTGTAACAAACGTTAACGACCGTATGAATGTAGAGCTAAGCTCATCAAGACTTAGGATGTTGAGTATGACATCACCATGGAGGTTTAATAAGGGACCCATACTTTACTTATGACATACATGACCTGAAACGATCACGTATCGGTTTTTCGGCGTTCTACACTTTGTACTACCTTCCACTACTATGATGTATAGGATGGAAGACAGACCCGAAAGAATTCACTGTTGACGGGATATAATTCAGCTACACCGTCACCACATCTCAATACGATGTAAACTCGTCCGCAAAATAATCGCCGTCACTTCCAACTAGCTGTATCTTCGCAAAGGCAGCCACCGCCAATCCGTCGCACTCCCGAATACACCGTCGCCCCACCGTTGTCTCGCCAACCTGGTAATTTCCCCAATATTATGCTTTTGTTCACTTTTCATCTTTTTATTAATTCCCATTTTATTCCCTTCTTATTTTCCATATCCCCACTCACCCTGTATCGTTTGTTCATATCTGATTTCCCATTTTTATCGCTCCTCTCTACTGCTATTAACACTCTGGATCGATTGTATTCATGCTATCCGAGATTATGCTAACCCATCTGAACCATTATTCTTTTCTGTCATTGCACCGCATTTGCAGTTACGCTATTGCTTGTAAAACCACATCTATCTGAAATTATTCTGTTTCTATTTCTCCTTGGCCGGAGTGTCGTAGCCGACGCTACCGTAAGTTTCTGTTTCCATTTTTCCTCGGCCGGAGTGTCGTAGCCGACGCTACCGTAACCGTTGTTCGATGATTTTGTACTGTTGTTTTGTACGATTCCGCGAAACCCGTTCGCAAAACAGTGTTTTTGTCTTGGTTGCGATTGCGCAAAACAGTGTTTTTGTCTTGTTTGCGATTGCCTTCAACAAAGGAAGCTGCCAGCTGGCAGCCTTCCGAAATTTACAGTTTTGGCTCCTCCCTTTTGGAGAGTCAGTTGTGGTTGAGTTGTAAGCCGGAGAACCCGGCGTTTTCCGCAGTGTTCGTTGAAGTGTTTGTACAAGTTTGCCGGAGAACCCGGCTCGAAATAAAGAAATTAATCCAACCGTGTCTGACAGAAGCACGGTAAAACAAAAATCCACTGAATCCCAGCACACTTTAAAGGCAGTGGCTCGGCAAAACCAAAATCTCGAAATTTTTGCATGAGGTTGCTTGCATCCCAAACATGAGAACGGAGCAGGTCCGAGCGCACAGCATGCTGCCCCCGAAAAAACCACCTAGAAAATTGGCCCTAAACCCGTACGCAAGCCATTCTTACACGCGATCGGACAAGCTTGCGATATCTCTCACAACGAGAGGCCGCAAATGAACATGTCCTACAACGACTCTACGTCTCTAACGATGGCCGGAAGCGTCTCACTCGTCCAAATTCAAAATGAAGGGCCTTGAAAAAGCTGGTTTTCGCCATTTTCGCGCTCTTCGGGTAGATTTTCGGAATCAGCGCCTCGAATTACTCTAAGTAAGCGAAACAACCACAGGTGGAGAAATGCCGAGCCACTGCCTTTAAGTTTAGGCTACTTCTTTTTTTACCTACGAAAACTGCGTCCCACCAACATCCTTGAAGACTTCAACTACATACGTGCATATACTGGACACTATCTCACATGACTCCTCACTGAGTTTTAACTCAAAATTGATGACATTTTTTCGAATGTGAAGGCTATGTGCAGAGACATGGTGCGTTAAGTGTGCGCAATTTCCAAGAAGATTTGACGTCACCTCAATCGAATATTTTATAATACCACCGTGCTATCAAGGGAATGGTCAGAAATCGAAGTCGCCCATTCAAACATTCGGCATACCATTGGATGCAGCATAAATCGCTGACTCTGAATCTGAATTCCGTATCTGCTTACCGCCTGTGTGGACGAAGTTATAAGCTGTTAAAGGCCGTTATTCTGCTAAGAAATCGTGCATGCAAAGCGCAAATTTGGCAATACAGAGCCATCAGCTCAATGCTGCGCCAAAACATGCAGCTAGGTTACTTTATGGTCTTTGAGGCTAAAGGTGAGCTAAAAGTCGAACAATGTGCTCACTTTCGCAATTTTTATGCGCGACTTTTTCGCAATAAAATTGCTCATAACTTCGTCCACAAGCTGAGCAGATATGGAATATAAGTTCGAAATCAGCGTTGAATGCTGCATCGAATAGTAGGCAGCTTGCTTGGACTGGCCACTTCGACTTTTGACCTTCCCTGTAAGATGTACAAAAGCCTTTGAGGCTCCCGGATTTATTGCCCAAATGACCAGAAGGCGAAGCTGTACCAACGTGGGAAGTACCCGGTTCATCGTTTCGAAAAAAGTTCTGGAACTTTGAAAGCGATTTGGTAGGATTTGTAAAGATGGTGTGTACGAGCTGAGAGAGTCTCGTCTACACCAAATATCAGTAACAAGCATTTGGCGGAACCTCTTTCTTTTCGGAAATGAACAACTGCTTCATTTACAACCACGTGATGAGATAATACCAAATTTGGTTTTGCGCTTGAGGGATCTTAGATGGCTGGAAATTTTTGAAAACGCAATTGAATGTCATGGCAAATAACTATGCTAAGCCAGCCTTTCTAGTTAGATGCCATCTGACCTGGGCCCGACCGTCCAAAGTAGATCGACGCTGCTGAAAGTTTCTATATTAGCACAAATCAAAATTGTACTCCTTCCCCTACCATTCATAACCATCAGAAAGATTTTGCTAGTAGCGCACTGCTCCGATCACAGCCTGTCCTCAAGCGAAGCAGCTGGTGAATATTTGATCTTCGATTGCTCGGTAATCATCAATGTTCTTCTTTCAGTCTAACTAAAAAGTCTACCGTTTGGTCTTAGTTTCTTTTATCGCTCTAATAAGCACTGAAGGTACATTAGGAAGGCTAAAGAGGACTTAAACCTTTGCAAAATCAGAGGGAACTTCGTTTCAAAAATATCTTCATCCTAGCTAGTGCCCCGTGCAGCGTCTTTACACATGTTTTCTATACAAAAAGGTCTCTAGATGAGTACTACTTTGGCCCCCTTTTCATGATCTTTTGACAGATATGAGCTACAAAATTGTAAACGCTAAGCATACCTTCCATAGCCTATAGATAGGACCTCAAAAAATGCTGTCAGTATCTGCTTTCTATAAGAAGTGGAGCTTGCTTATGAAGAATCAAAGATAAAAGATGCAAAACAACCAGAAAGCAGAAGAAACTCTTAGGACCTGATAAGCACGCTGCAATGGGTATTTTATTTGGCGGCATTTCGAATTGCAGGTTTTCGCTCCAACCAGGCTATCCACAATGCGGAAAACGAGGATAAGATGATTCTTTATTACAATGGTCGGAAGTGGTGACTACCAAGAAGAATACAAGCAAGGAAAGAATTGGTTATGAAAAGGTAAAGTTTGCTTTTACCAAATTGAAATGCGCGACAAAACTAACCTGGTTTTTGATGCGGCCTTTGGAATCATCTCCTTCTTTTAGTTTCTGTTTCTGATGAAGTTGTCAGCGTTGTTCTGCTCGTAATCCTGAGCTAGATGCTCCAAGCATGAAAGAAATGGCTGCTTACCAGCTCCAACAAAGGGCTATGAACAAAAACGCACAAACTTTTCTGGAGCTTTCTTTCAAATATTTTACCACATCGAAAGAAGAAAGCGCTGCGACATTGTCTGCATCGTGAACAGAAACGAGATTCTCGAATGCATAAAAGAACTGCGTAAAAAGAACTAAATGAAAAAAGAACAAGAGATATCCAAAAATAGGTTTTTGGAGGTCTTGTTCAAATCAAAAAATGGAGTTTCGCGACGTTGTCAGTCGAAAATAAAGATTGAGAGCAAGAAGGTCAGAAATGGGCTCAGTCGCAGCTTACCTTGCGACTGGAAGTAAAATGGTCTTTCAAATCCATTTGAAATGGAGGTAAATATTTCGCCCCGTTCTAAACGGACTTTTGCCATGATTCTTTCGCAAATGACAGCTTAGCTAGGTTCGAATCATTTTCATTACTGCTTGTTTCGTGGTTGCGATGGGACGGAAAATTTTGAATAACGCGAGCGAAAGCAGACTCCGACCAGTTTTTTCCGCGAACAAATAAAATATGGTTTTAGAGTCCATTTTCCTTAATTATATGCATGATCAAAAACAAAGTAACATGAGAAACTTATGTCGTTAAAATCCCACAAAACAACTTGTAATATTAGATTGGCACATAAGTTTTAAAAATCTGTTCATAAATTCTTTTCTTTTAAATGAGGTGGTTCAAATTTCGAATTTCTTTTTTGATTTTTGATTTTATGTAGATTCGGAAGAATCTATAAATTTGCGCAAAATGTTTGTTTTAATGAAAAAATGGTAATATCTAAGCATTTTCCGAAATAAGGTCAAAATAATGTTTTACCTTTTTTGGCAAAAAGAGCCATTTCCTTGAATAACACGACTTTCCTTGCAAGCGCCTCGCAAACTAGGTATTGACTTATCATATTATACGTACCCAATGGCGTACCGAGGCCCCCCCCCCCGAAAACGGGTCGCGAGATTTTTAAAAGACTTAATTATACTTGTAAGTGCCCTAATTTCACGCGTATAAGGCGCGGGGATTTTTTTTTCCAAAATCGACCAGCCCAGACACGCCAAAGGACTTTACAACCAAGGGACCCTATAACGTGCTGTCCATTGCTTGGGAGAATCGTGCTATGTAAGGATTTTTTTCCGGAATAATGTGAAGCGGCTGAGCGGCTCGCTTGAAAATTTGAAAAAATGCGCCTTATACGCGTGAAATTAGGGTAATTAGAATAATTTTTTAAATTTTTTAAACATTTAATTCAGCTTTATAAGAAATTTTCCCGCGAAAATTTTGAGAAGCGTACCAAAAATTTTTTCTGGGTGCGTGGCTAACCCCCGGAGCCGAAATCTTGGGTACGCCACCGTAAGCGCAAAAAGAACCCCACCAAGCTAGTGAATACCATTTTCGTAATAAAAATGTCAAATAGCCCATGTGGACCAGGTTTTAGAGGTTTCCAGAGATTGGGCCACTCAAGTGAAATGGTCAGTTCTAAAGATTAACTTCATTTTAAAGGCAGTGTCCGGGCAAGAACTCGATTTTGAGATTTTGTGATTACCCGGGCCTATTCGCTACGCTGAATCCGAAAATGCATATTGGAAAGCGCGAAAACGGCGAAAAAAGGCTCTAACACAGGAGGGAATTCAGCAGGTGGGCGGGGTCCTCCCCACTGTTAATTCACGCTCCCGGCTTCTGGAGCGATCTTCTCGCTTCCAGTTTCATGTCAATCATTCGCCCGTGGCCGGTAGCGTTGTTAGGATGGCTAGCGGGATCGAGAAGACCGCTTCGGAAGGTGGAAGCTGAATTTACAGTGGGGAAGACCCCGCCCACTTGGTGTTTCCCTCCTGCACTAGACCCCTTTTTTTCTCCGTTTTCGCGCTTTCCCGTGTGGATTTTTGGATTCAGCATAGCGAATAGGCCCGGTAAGCACAAAATCTCAAAATCGAGTATTTGCCCGGACACTGCCTTTAAAGGTGAATTGGCCACCTCTCTTTTGCACTCAATATAAAGCACTACTACTTTTTTGTCCACATGAAAAACCATAGCTCAAATGACAGCCAAACAGTGAAATCAGGAGAGAGCCAAGCGTTTGTCCCATCTTCCTTTGCTGTCAACCATTACTTGAACTGAAGGGATTAAATCATGCGCAAAACACTTATGTGAAAGCCAAAAGATCTGAGTTGTCGATTGTATATATTTTTGCCGCCTTCCTTGCGATATACATAGAAGCGCCGATTCAAATCACGTAACTGAATATTTGCCATGAGCATAGGTTTGAAAAAACGACTACATCTTCATCTAGAAGTAATGACTAAAATTTCTACTCTGAAGAGAAGGTTTAGCGGTCTCATATGAAAGCCTAGACGAATGAATGCTTGAAAGGTAAGTTCAATGGATATGGCACAATCCCCAAAAAGATGTGGCAGCAATGCTTTTGGGGTTGTGCCACACCCCATCAACCTACATCCAAAGGAGATTTTAGCGGCTAGTATAAAAGTGGTTTGATGGCATAACTTTCGTAGTAATGGCAGTAAATTGAGCCCGATCCATCTTTCCTTGTTTGAATGACAGTTGCTGGAAGCACAACCGCTGAAATCGAAGAGTGGGACAGACGCAATTTTGGCTTTTATCTCCATATATTCGTAGTCCGATTTCTCATGTGGGCAAAGAAAGAGTAGTACTTTGTAGTTAGTGCAAAGGAGGTAGCTGTATCTTCTTTGACACGAAGTCAATCATGTTTGAAAATGAAAATTTCACTTGTGCGCCCAATATTTGGAGGCCGCAGAATTCGTTAAACCTGGTCGAGATTATCTGACATGCTAATTACGAAAATGATGTTAACACGTTTCGGACCGGTGCTGCACATGGTGCAGCACCCTGCTTTAAAGGATCTTTTTGAAGTTTACAGAAGGTTTTCTTTTAGTCCAAGGTTATCAACAGGGCAGATATTTGAGAGAATTTTGGCGAAATTTTAGACAAATGCTCGGAGAACAACTGTTTTTTTATAAATTAGTTGCGGAGCTTCCGCGAGAAAATACGCGTATGCAAAATTATTGAGGGTCGCAACGTCCTTTTTGAACGACCGCACAGCCCACAGGTACCTTTCGCAGAGAAAGTACCCCAAACTCGGGTAATTAAACCATCAATGACACCTCTGCCACATAGAGTAGCATCTTTGCTCGGCGTACGCACGAAACTGCGTAAAAAGAGTCCGAGCGCTTGGTTGGTCAGCGCTTGCTGAAGAAATTATATGCCCAGCGCTTGCAAAAAATGCTGTATTGCTTCCCGTTGGCACAACACTGAAGTGTTGTGCCAGCGGGAAGCAATACAACATTATTGAAGGATTGGCCACGCCCCAAAATGTTGCCGACCGTTTGCAGAAAAGCATGAGTTTGCGGACCGCCTGCCCCGGCGATTATCTGAGGTCTTGGTCGACAAGGCTTTTTTAATTGTCTCCTCAATTATCTATGAGCACTTTTCAGTTAGCTGCCGGTTTTTTGACTATGTTTTGGAGCGCCTTGTGTGCTTTAAATAAACAAAAAATAAGTAAATAATTGATTACTCAATCCGTACTGCTGAAGTAGCGGAGTACCATGAGCTCTTGTCCTCTCACCTCTATTTATGTTTCATGTTTCCGAGCTACCGTCATCTTCAATGACACAATTAGAAAATTATACCTTTGATGTTTCCAAACGGCAACGTGGCTTAGTACAGTGTAGGTTTTTTAACTGATGATGGCGCGTTCACTAAGCAATTTAACAATAGAAACAGATCGAAGAATCGAGCTGAAGAGTTGATTGAGCGATATTTGTACATTAATAATTTCACTTCTACATGCTCACAAATCAAATAACAGCCAAATTAATGTCATACTAGCTGGCTTACCCGGCTCCGCCGTATGTTCCGAATAGAAAATTCCATTTCTTAACCGATCCGGACCAAACTTGGCACACATACACTTCGGGCCCCAACGGGTGTCATAGGCTACTTTTCGTTATCGATCGATGTCGATTTTATCGATTTTTTGCAAAGTTAGAGCTAAGGGGCTGGGATCTGGCACAGGGGGGTAATCGAGCATGCTGATCACCCCCACGGGGGTGATCAGCATGCTCGATTACCCCCCTGTGCCAACTCCCAGCCCCGTAGCTCAAATTTTGCAAAAAATCGATAAAATCGATATCGATCGATGACGAAAAGTAGCCTATGACACCCGTTGGGGCCCGAAGTGTATGTGTGCCAAGCATACCTTCGATAGTCAAGAGACAGAGCCTAGAAAGTGATAGTTGTTTGAGTTCTTGCCCCCTATAAAAAGTGAAGGTTGTTTTAGAAAGAATAGATGTAAATTTAGAGATCTGAATTGAACCAGGAAACTTGAAAAATTCATATAAAACAGAGGCTAACACATCACCTAATTTAAAACTTTATCTTGGTGGTTTCCTACGCACATTTTTGTCTTCAGAATTGCCGGTTAAATTGGGTGGCAACAGGAACAAAGTTCTTTTCTAATTGAAAAAAAAAAACGTTAGCTGTGGCTGTAGTTGGGAGACCGAAAGAAGGCAAACTTGTCAACAACTAAACTGAACATGTTAAACATATCTGAAAAGTTATGCTGCACATCGACGCCATGATTTTTGACGCGTCCTTTAAATTTTCACCCCCGCATGGTCGTTTCGTATCCTGCGATGTTGTCTGGATTCTTCCGCTCATCATTCTGAGCAAGTAACGTCCAAGCTGGAGAAATTTCATTGCAAAAGCATTGAAAAAGAACAATGTAAAGAAAAACGCACTTTCTGGTAATTTTCACAAAAAAATCGGCATAAGCAAAGAAGTAAGCTCGGCGACGTTGTCTACATTATAGACAGAAACAAGACCTATCGAATACACAAAAAACCGAGTGAAAAGAGTTGAACTGAAGAAAAAACAAGAGGTTTTCGAAAACTCCGTTTTTCCTATATTTCTCGTTTAAATCATAAAAAGGAGTCTTGCGACGTTGTCAGCGTGAAAATAGAGATCAAGAGCTTTAATATGATATATAGATTGTCGAAATTGGGCTCCCAAAAACGAAGAAAAGGGTACCAGAGCCAAATGCCCCGCGCCCCGCTTTTGGGGTAGCGAGGTAGCGCGCAAGTCGCGGAGACGCAGG
Source organism: Cylicocyclus nassatus (assembly GCA_958299035.1). Taxonomy (NCBI): domain Eukaryota; kingdom Metazoa; phylum Nematoda; class Chromadorea; order Rhabditida; family Strongylidae; genus Cylicocyclus; species Cylicocyclus nassatus. The sequence continues at coordinate 54,198,740 of CATQJL010000316.1, read as the reverse complement.
CGAGCAGCGGAGACAGACCAGAGCCGGCGGGGCATTTGGCTCTGGTCATCGATCTCCGCGGGATCAAAACGAAACCCTGTAACATTATATATCGTTGTGATCCTCATAAGACGTCCAGGAGCACTGGCAACGTCGCGGGTCTTGAAATTCACTCCATAACGAGATAGACCAGCATTTAAGAGCGACTCTCTGCGCAAGATTTGAGCGCAGTTTCTCGTTTCTATTGAACTCCAGCGTCTTTCATAAACTTCCAACGCTCAAGAAGTCTAGAGAAAGATTAGCTGAGAAATTTTGCTCCAGTTCCTCATTGAATTTTTGAATAAAAGTCTTTTTGGCAAAAAAGAACCATAAAAACGTAATCCTTCGGTTTTTTGAGCTTCTTTTGGATGTCACTACTATATTTACCTCATTCGCATCTCTCCCTATATGGATATGTCATTAGTTATGCCATGATATCCGGGGCTTCGCCCCGGATGACTTCCCTCTAGGTGAAGGTTGTGTCTATCATGACGCTCAAAGTGGAGGTCACCAGAGTACGTGGCTCTATGTATCGAAGGTATGGTGCCAAGTTTGGTCCCGATCGGTTCAGAAACGGAATTTTCTATTCGGAACATACGTACACACAGACATACAGACATACAGACAAACATACATTCAGCTTTATATATAAGATTTGGAGCTTCATAACAACGTTGAAGAAGTCTTTTGCGTCAGCACGGTCAAATGAGCTAATTTAAAAGCGAAATTGCAAATGCATCATAGAAGGTTCAGAAACTACTTATTACGTACCGGACAGAACTGCAAAAAAAATCAAATCAAACAAAAACAGAGCAGAACATGTCCAACAGATACTGCAACACCTTGCTGATCGATGACCACTTAAAGTACTAACTACATTACTATAGAAATCAGAGGCTTTCAAAACATTTCCTCTCCAACTGGAGGGTGATAGCTTATTTTGAGGAGTGGAGCCCATGCATCTTGGCATGATTTTGCTCTTCTTATGTTAGAAGTCTTGTCAGTCTTGGTTAGTGGCTTCTATAAAGATAAAGAACGTCAAGGCGGTGTTAGAATCATCTCTTTTCACATTTATAAGTGAAATGAATAATAAGGCCGTCAGATTGTAAGATTTATTGAATCTGTGTGTTCCGGGTTCAAGGTCTCTAGGAAACTTGATTTGAACAAAACGTATTGTTCTGTAATGGAAGTTAAACCTTGATCCTTTGAGAATAGACAAGTTATTGAACCATAGACAAATTGTTAGCAACCTACTTTTTCCTCGGTGACTAGCGTGCAGTAATCAGGTTTAGTATTAGGTCGTTCCAGAAGTCCTTAGCGTGTTCAAAAACCAACGAAGTGACAGAACTTATTGGAATTCAGTTGATATTGTATCTTCCGCTGAGCGCACAATCTCCTGCCCTTTGCCGTAAAATTTTTAACTTCGTTTTTTTTTTGAACTCAGCAGATCTGGTTCCAAAAAGTCGTCTAGCCAGCGCCTAAGATCGTCTTTGGAACGGACAGGCACCGTTCATACGGCTTGCGAGAGGGAGGAAAATGGCTTCCTGGTGGGGCTAATTCTGAGTTTTAAATCGGATACTAATATGTCTCCTAGAGTTTGCAAGACAGATTCGACAATGTTTGCCGTACGGAGCCATATTTTATCATGGAGAAAAACTCACCTGGACCTGTCTTTGGAGTCAGTGTTGTAACAGGTGTTCGTGCAAGCGGTGCCATTGGATTGCGTATGGTATGATCGACTGTCTTATTCTTATCTAGCGATTTTCGGTGCAGAACCCCTGTCCGTCCTGCAAAAAGTTTTTTAGGGAACACCCTACACTTTTTTCTTTTGATTTGAGTTTTTTTGTATCATACTGACGGAGAAGCGCTCCTCATAAAAGCGGCAAAAAAGTTTATGATAAAACACTCTCTTTGTAAGAAAAATACACAAACGAAAATGCCTCTTTTTGTCTTTTATAAATTCCACATCTGGAAGCTGACGTGGGAAGGATACTTGGTGACCGTGGCCTTTTGCAATGAGATGTATACCAGTAGGTGCAACTTGGAAAGCTGATTCTAAATCTATGTTCATAATCTGCGTGCGACTCCCTGAACGAAGTTATGGACTTCATTCCATATTAATTTTGCCAGATTTAGGCAGTCAAAATCGTCAGTATCTAGGCTTTTTAGACTCTGATGTATCGGTGACAGTTTTCCTGAGCTCAAGATGAAGCTTTACTTTATCTGTACGCTCTTTTGTAGTACGTAAGCGAGTATTCTAACGATATTAGTGAATCCTGCATCAAAAACAGTGCAAATTTTGGTGACAAGAAATGTTCATAACCAAGCTGTTCATGGAGAACACCCTTTGCGAAGATGCAGAAATGGAAGTGGAAGGCACCCCTACTATGGAGACGTATACTTACATGTATCTCGGCGTTCGATGAGCATGAAAAATGACTTGAGGGAAGAACTTAACAGGAGAAAAAAGCAGCTTGGGCTGCCTTCGGGCCTTTGAAGGAAGCCAGACCAACTGACGGACCCGGAGCTTCGAGCCCACCTATACGACTCAACGGTTCTCCTGGCGTTCCGTTACGCAACTGAGACTTGGGTCGACATTGTAGCCACGTCGAAAGCGCTACCGACCACCCACAGAGCGCTTGAGCGCAGTCTTCTGAAGGTGACCGACACAAGGGTAAGAAGAAACTCGCGTCTTTGTAACCCAGCGGAATACGTTGCGAAAGCGAAGCATTAATGGGCCGTCACATCATGAAAAGAAAAGACGACAGATGGGCACTAAGAACATCGGAGCGGATTTCTCGCTAAGAAAAACGTCCTCGAAGAAGACCTCCAACGAGCTGGGCAGATGTGTTCGTGGAACGGATAAACTAGCTGAGAAGTCACGATACGATGGATACGATTTTTGTTTCTGGAAACTCGTGGACGCAGCAGCTGGCGACGACTAAGAAGATCGTGGAAGTCTGAAGCAAGGGACAGGGATCACTTTACACTTCTGTGCTACGGCTGCACTTCACGTGAAGACGGGTCGTCTAAGTATCTAACTGTAAGTAAATGAGGGAGTACGCAATTGAGACATACCGTATATTGACAAAGACGAGCTAAGTCGGTTATACCGGCTAGCTTTTGATGTATTCTTGTCTACTTCGTCTTTTGACCAATTTTCGAGATTGAAAAAACTGAGTAGACAAAAATTTGTCAAACTCTTCTGACTCTTTGTTGAAGCTTTGGCTTGACAGTTATTACTTATTACGTGCATTTAAGAAAAACTTCGTCTTGGCCAGAATTAACATCAGAGACATGAACAATTGATTATATTGTGTGATGGAATACATAACTATGCAAGAAGTGCTAAAAAAAAGTTATAAGCCAACCTGCCTCCTACGCCTCGTTCTGAGTATATAAGTCCACTACTTTTCTCAGCAAAGTCAAAATTAGCAAGTTGTTGACCACCTTAACAGTCCCGTGCGGCTTATTGTTAAAGACTCTTGAGCATACCATCGTTGCCGCTGAAGTCGCCTTCGTATATGTGTTTTGCTCCATTTCTAATAGCATAAATGTAACCGTCGATTCTGGCTAAAAACTCGATAGACCGTAAACATGCAAATGATTCCAATAAAAGCTCGAACATTTGCTGAACAATTGTTCGAGAACAATCGTTCAACAACAACAACAACAACAATTGTTCTTAAGAACAGAAAAGCTGCTTTCAACTGATACTCGGGCTGCAACCAACTTGCTCGCAATTCTCCGAATTTTTTACGCTGCGATGTGATATGATGAACATTGACCAGACTTCCATTTCCTTTGTTCACTTCAGCATCGACGAACGCAAAGTTCCATTCTTGCATCGTTAGTGAACTCTGAAATATCGTTCTTTCCAATAGCAATTCACCACTGGTAGTCCCAATGTTTTCGTGGGGAAGGGGAAACGGAGATTTTTTTGAATGATAGAACAGCGTTGGTTACACTTTCCGAATTTTAAACAGCAGTTCCAAATCTATTTTTTGATTTTGATGGTTTCGAGAAAAACAAGGTTGATTGCACAAACCATCCATTTCGACAAGATTACCTTCATAGCAGTTTCGAAAATTTTAGAGCTTCCAGTGATCACAATCCATTTGTATGTGTTATTCCAAACGGTGGAGTGTTCGATGCTGAGTAAATGGTCGAATCTTACTGGAGCGATATGTTGATAAATCCTTACTCTGACATAAAATTTTCTGAGCATGACTTGCTCGAGCTTGCAGGCGTTGAAAATTTAGATTTTGATGGAGCGATCGTGGCATATATGAGAGCAGAGGGAGTAATAAAGTAGCACAAGAATAGCTCAAGCAAATAAGAAGCCATTTCTGCGAGGTTGATTCGTATTAGATTAGTACGCCCACAAGGTCAGTATGTGATTCAGTTTGACAGTATCGAGTACATGGGAGATCAACGACGAGTTCGTCCGAATGAGCAATAAGCAAATGCACTTGTTATCCAAGAAAAGACGTATCTAATTAAGGTCGGAGTTCAGCAACCCGAAAAGATGAAAATCAAGAAAAGGCGTCTTTGATTGTGCAGAAGGTTTACGCTCCCAGTTACCTGACTTGACGCTTACAAGCGTTTCATTGATTTTGCATGGGATCATCGTTCATCTTAAACATCAAGTGATTTGCAATAAGGGCATCCCCACCTATCTACACTGAGAAAAACAAACTTTCGTAGGACACTCTGACATTGCTTGAAATAACCACGAATTTGTAGGCACTAATAGCAACTTGTCAACTATGAGAATTCTCGTATTATGAAAAGTTTATGAGTTGTGGCGCAGGTCGCATTTGCATGCCAGTTACTAAAAGAGGTTCATGATTACTCGTTTCGTTTTTTTTTTTGAATATCCAATCTAGCAAAGATTCATTTGCTTCACTCTCACAGCCTTAACTAAATTAGGTTAATACGAGCTTCTTTGGCATTGGCATTAAGAAATTATTGAGGTAATAAGCATCAAATAATGTTTTAAACGAAAAAGTTCTAGCAATCAGGACTTTTGGTCCTGTCCATTCTAACATATTCAAAAGATGAAATAATTTTCCCTTTTTTCTGCTAATCAATGGGTCATTTTGAAAGTTCGCAGCGTTTTCATACCATCAAAATGGCTTTTTTCGATGGCATGAAGAATTTTGAAAATCAGCTCTTCATTATGACCAGGGTCAAGCAAGAGGTGTGGCACACGATCGCTGTATACGACCCCCCTCTCTAACTGCTGTCTCAAATAGACTCCCTGGATTACTGTATATATAAAATAGGCATAACGTGAAGGCCCTACCAAACATAGGAAGTGATATCTGCACAGCTAGCATGTCAAAAAACCACTGTGGACCAAGTTTGAGCGAATTATGAAGTTCCTAAATACTGTTCCACCAGAGTGAATGGTCATTTTCAAACGCAATAAACTTTGCTTTAAAGGTATAGATACCTCTGTGGCACCAATATATAGCACTAATCCTTGTTTTCCATTCAGAATCCCGCTTCAAAAGACCTCCAAACTGTGGAATTAGAAGTCAATTAGAAGTCAGCCAAAATCCTGTTTCTCCCATTTTTGCTTTTGATGGCTGTACTTTCAGTAACTACAGTGCTGGTCATAGCTGTAAAGCCACCTCAAAAATCACTGTAAATTGCTCTCTCTTGTTCGAAATTGTCTGAAAAAACCACTATTCAGTGTGCAAACTAACGTCATATCATTAACCAGGACGGCTCCCTATTTAATTGGTTTTGGCCGGAGAAAAACTGAAAAATTTGAAAAAAGTGGTTTTCAAAGCTGGCCACAGCTATAAAGCCACCTCTCATTTCTAATTAGTAATACGTTTTTTGAGCTTGAATTTTTTTGTACATATACAACATCAAAATCTAAAACATTTATCACAATTGGAAGCAGTCGCCTTCTTAAAAAGAGGATTCATCCTGCATTTCTTGCTCCAAAATGTATAAAAAGGTATAATGTTCGAAAAACTGCCTTTTCACCGAATTCTCAAGCATTTGTTTGACTCGAATGAAGGTTCTAGGCTTTGCTGAGCCTTTGCAATGAGTATGGTGAAAAGCGCAGGAGTCAACATAGCGTAGTCGCTGATATTGATAAACAAGCCTCATCTTACCGAGGTGTAAGCACGCTTCTGAGACCCAAAACTCGATTTCTAAAGCGCGAAAATTTTCGGTTGGAAGCTGACACCTTGCTTGCATGGTGACTAGTCATGCACAGAAGCTGTCAGGCTTTTTACAAAGACGTATTTGCAGCAATGAACAGTACTCTGCGTTGATACCACTGCTT
>CATQJL010000316.1:54171051-54191915 GCA_958299035.1 Cylicocyclus nassatus | reverse complement strand
AGTGATCAGGCAGAGTGCACCACTCATTTTTGGAAAAAAGGCGTCCGAGGCGGAACCAAAACCCTGAGAGTTGTGATGACGTTCAAGCTATGCGCACGAGCTATGCGCATATCACTTCCTATGTTTGGTAGGGCCTTCACGTTATGCCTGTTTTATATATACAGTAATTCAGGGAGTCTAATTGAGACAGCAGTTAGAGAGGGGGGTCGTATACAGCGATCGTGTGCCACACCTCTTGCTTGACCCTGGTCATAATGAAGAGCTGATTTTCAAAATTCTTCATGCCATCGAAAAAAGCCATTTTGATGGTATGAAAACGCTGCGAACTTTCAAAATGACCCATTGATTAGCAGAAAAAAGGGAAAATTATTTCATCTTTTGAATATGTTAGAATGGACAGGACCAAAAGTCCTGATTGCTAGAACTTTTTCGTTTAAAACATTATTTGATGCTTATTACCTCAATAATTTCTTAATGCCAATGCCAAAGCTCGTATTAACCTAATTTAGTTAAGGCTGTGAGAGTGAAGCAAATGAATCTTTGCTAGATTGGATATTCAAAAAAAAAACGAAACGAGTAATCATGAACCTCTTTTAGTAACTGGCATGCAAATGCGACCTGCGCCACAACTCATAAACTTTTCATAATACGAGAATTCTCATAGTTGACAAGTTGCTATTAGTGCCTACAAATTCGTGGTTATTTCAAGCAATGTCAGAGTGTCCTACGAAAGTTTGTTTTTCTCAGTGTAGATAGGTGGGGATGCCCTTATTGCAAATCACTTGATGTTTAAGATGAACGATGATCCCATGCAAAATCAATGAAACGCTTGTAAGCGTCAAGTCAGGTAACTGGGAGCGTAAACCTTCTGCACAATCAAAGACGCCTTTTCTTGATTTTCATCTTTTCGGGTTGCTGAACTCCGACCTTAATTAGATACGTCTTTTCTTGGATAACAAGTGCATTTGCTTATTGCTCATTCGGACGAACTCGTCGTTGATCTCCCATGTACTCGATACTGTCAAACTGAATCACATACTGACCTTGTGGGCGTACTAATCTAATACGAATCAACCTCGCAGAAATGGCTTCTTATTTGCTTGAGCTATTCTTGTGCTACTTTATTACTCCCTCTGCTCTCATATATGCCACGATCGCTCCATCAAAATCTAAATTTTCAACGCCTGCAAGCTCGAGCAAGTCATGCTCAGAAAATTTTATGTCAGAGTAAGGATTTATCAACATATCGCTCCAGTAAGATTCGACCATTTACTCAGCATCGAACACTCCACCGTTTGGAATAACACATACAAATGGATTGTGATCACTGGAAGCTCTAAAATTTTCGAAACTGCTATGAAGGTAATCTTGTCGAAATGGATGGTTTGTGCAATCAACCTTGTTTTTCTCGAAACCATCAAAATCAAAAAATAGATTTGGAACTGCTGTTTAAAATTCGGAAAGTGTAACCAACGCTGTTCTATCATTCAAAAAAATCTCCGTTTCCCCTTCCCCACGAAAACATTGGGACTACCAGTGGTGAATTGCTATTGGAAAGAACGATATTTCAGAGTTCACTAACGATGCAAGAATGGAACTTTGCGTTCGTCGATGCTGAAGTGAACAAAGGAAATGGAAGTCTGGTCAATGTTCATCATATCACATCGCAGCGTAAAAAATTCGGAGAATTGCGAGCAAGTTGGTTGCAGCCCGAGTATCAGTTGAAAGCAGCTTTTCTGTTCTTAAGAACAATTGTTGTTGTTGTTGTTGTTGAACGATTGTTCTCGAACAATTGTTCAGCAAATGTTCGAGCTTTTATTGGAATCATTTGCATGTTTACGGTCTATCGAGTTTTTAGCCAGAATCGACGGTTACATTTATGCTATTAGAAATGGAGCAAAACACATATACGAAGGCGACTTCAGCGGCAACGATGGTATGCTCAAGAGTCTTTAACAATAAGCCGCACGGGACTGTTAAGGTGGTCAACAACTTGCTAATTTTGACTTTGCTGAGAAAAGTAGTGGACTTATATACTCAGAACGAGGCGTAGGAGGCAGGTTGGCTTATAACTTTTTTTTAGCACTTCTTGCATAGTTATGTATTCCATCACACAATATAATCAATTGTTCATGTCTCTGATGTTAATTCTGGCCAAGACGAAGTTTTTCTTAAATGCACGTAATAAGTAATAACTGTCAAGCCAAAGCTTCAACAAAGAGTCAGAAGAGTTTGACAAATTTTTGTCTACTCAGTTTTTTCAATCTCGAAAATTGGTCAAAAGACGAAGTAGACAAGAATACATCAAAAGCTAGCCGGTATAACCGACTTAGCTCGTCTTTGTCAATATACGGTATGTCTCAATTGCGTACTCCCTCATTTACTTACAGTTAGATACTTAGACGACCCGTCTTCACGTGAAGTGCAGCCGTAGCACAGAAGTGTAAAGTGATCCCTGTCCCTTGCTTCAGACTTCCACGATCTTCTTAGTCGTCGCCAGCTGCTGCGTCCACGAGTTTCCAGAAACAAAAATCGTATCCATCGTATCGTGACTTCTCAGCTAGTTTATCCGTTCCACGAACACATCTGCCCAGCTCGTTGGAGGTCTTCTTCGAGGACGTTTTTCTTAGCGAGAAATCCGCTCCGATGTTCTTAGTGCCCATCTGTCGTCTTTTCTTTTCATGATGTGACGGCCCATTAATGCTTCGCTTTCGCAACGTATTCCGCTGGGTTACAAAGACGCGAGTTTCTTCTTACCCTTGTGTCGGTCACCTTCAGAAGACTGCGCTCAAGCGCTCTGTGGGTGGTCGGTAGCGCTTTCGACGTGGCTACAATGTCGACCCAAGTCTCAGTTGCGTAACGGAACGCCAGGAGAACCGTTGAGTCGTATAGGTGGGCTCGAAGCTCCGGGTCCTCAGTTGGTCTGGCTTCCTTCAAAGGCCCGAAGGCAGCCCAAGCTGCTTTTTTCTCCTGTTAAGTTCTTCCCTCAAGTCATTTTTCATGCTCATCGAACGCCGAGATACATGTAAGTATACGTCTCCATAGTAGGGGTGCCTTCCACTTCCATTTCTGCATCTTCGCAAAGGGTGTTATCCATGAACTGAGTTTTCTTCCGATTTATTCGCAATCTGATCTTCTTCCCTACTTCGTTTAGTTCGTTCAGCATCGTCTCTGCTTCAATGATACTGCTCGAAAAGAGTACGATGTCGTCCGCAAAACGGAGATTCGAGGGGAATCTCGGATCAACCCGTTTGTCTCTCTTGTCCCAGTCCAGTGACTTCATCACCCACTACAAGGCCACGGTGAACAGCTTGGGCGAGATTGTGTCGTCTTGTCGGACCCCCTTCGCAATTAAATGGTCAGGGGCGATGGAATAGCTGATCGTCGTTGCACAATCCTTGCAGCAGGCTAACGTCCTCACATAAGCAGGGTTCACTTTTTTATCGACAAGCGCTGACAGGATGGCGTTGATTGAACGCTGCTAAAGGCTTTCTCGTAGCCGACGAAGGTTAAGACGAGAGGCAGTGACAGATTTCTACAGGGTGCGCCAAAATTACCAGCGCGTTTTTTGGTTGCCAAAAGGATACTAAACGGGCCTGAGGGCGGACTAAGTATGTGTTTGTTTTCATCAACCATCATAAATGTAATGCAATAAAATATGCTGATTTTCCTTTCAGAAAATTCATTCTTTGGCAAGCAGTATTCTGTATGCAAGCATGACTTCAAGTTTTAATATATCACCTTTTCAATAACCTTTTTTCTTGCTTTGTAATTACGCAGAAAAGTAGAGCAAGCCTTCGTTTTCATTACTGCTAACGGAAATTTGAAAAAATATTTTGAAGTGGAGTTGATTTTTGAAAAACATGGTTGAGAGGGCATAATTGGTGTGTTTCGGCCTTCTCAAGTGAGCTTTATGATCAGAAAATGTCTAATAAATCAAATTCAAAACCACCACCAACTAATCGATGATATATACCTTCTACAAGTCTCATAAATAGAGAATTGTTTTTTGTGGACGTAATCATCAAAGAACCTTAAAGGTAAATTTTATCCGCCAATCCCTTACCCCAGAAAACGATTAACGCGTATTCATAGAAGTGGCCCATCCGGGTAAATTTAACCATGGTATAGAGCAAGATCGGATTCATTCTGACACTTCGTACAAACGTCAAGTGATCTCTCGAGGCACTACTCTGTCCTAACAATACTGTTTTGACAATAAACACATATTTACGTTTACTACTATCTCAAACTTTCTATGGACTCTTTTCGTGTTTTCGTTTGATGTTATCATCAGGTATTATATTTAGCCGGAATGTTATAGTAAAAGATTTAGTTGAATAAAGTGCATGTCTAACTAAAAGCTTTGATATGGCGAACATCAAGCTCAACAACTCGGTAAATCTTTATGGAACTCCCTCATTGAAGATTCAGTCCACCAACATATTCGTTCAGTGAACGATTTGATACATGATCAAATTATCGTAGCTCAACCAAAACTTGCAGCTGACCAACAAAATACCAAAAAAAAATTCATCTTAGTTGTTATATGATTAGACGAGACGAAGTGAGAACTTAGGAACTTTGAGATAGCAATAATCAGAAGTATGTGTTTGTAAAAACAGTATCGTCGAGACTGAGTGGTACATTGAGGAATCACCACTCAGTCTCTACGATACCGTTTTGACAACAAACAGACCTCCTTATGTTTGTACGAAGTGTCAGGGTAAAACGTTGCTCTACGTCAGAGTAAAATTTACCCTGATGAGCCACGTTCATAAATACGGGCTAATCTTCTGGGGTAAAGTTATCTTCAGGGTCGTTGATGAATATGGGTTATTATTTTTCGGAGTAAGGTTTACCCTCAAGCTCAAGCTTAACCTCAAGGAAGATTTAACTCTCGATGTTAAGCTTACCCTGTGCTTCGTGAATACGAATTTGTTTTCTGAGGTGAAACTCAACCTCAAGGGCAAGGTTTACCCACAGGGTTCATTGATGAGTACGGCCACGGAAGGTTTTTGCATGTCTGGGTCTCATATTCGATATTGAACATAAGGACATTGCTCGTACGCAGGTATTTCTCGAAAGTACAATTTTCAAAATCTGCAAATGCAACTAGGCGCATATCTGATGGAGCACATTGTGCTCTACAATCTCAGCTTAGAGGAATCTAGAAAAGCTTTGAGTTCATTCAGCTCCTTAAAATTGCTAGTGATTCTTTCGATTCTCACATTCTTGAAAAGAGATCTTTTTGAATTTTGAATCTATTTTTTAGAGATTGATTGTGATTCTATGACATAGATTTGAGCTTGCATTTCTCGGTGGCTTCTTCATACATTGCTTGTAAAGTAGGCGTCGATAATTTTGGGCGCCTTGTATGATCCTAACCGTCTGGATGTGGTCCATGCAACTGAATCCTCTGCCAAATCTAGTTTGTTTTTGGGGCCTGGGCCCCAATCAATGTCATGGATATGCAAACGAGGATAATCTTCGTGGCATGCTTGTACAACACACTCAGCAGGAATATTGGGCGATAGTTCCGCAGATTTTCCCATTTGCTCTTTTTGAAAAAAAGGACGATTCTTGGTTTGCTGGCCGACCTTTCCTTCTAAAGGTAAGATTTTATGCGACGCGAGAATCTCGCATAGAAATTGTCTTCCGGCTCGCAGAAGCTCGAGGAAAGATGGTCTAGATCCAGCCGTGGACGTCTTCATAGTCTGAATCGCGGTGCACATTTCAGTAGATAGAATCAGTGGCAGTACGCGGGCATCGGCATCGGTACTGATGGGCGGAACAAGTCGATGTGGACTTTGCGATAGGCTCCATCTTATATTGGAAGTACTCTTTTTCGCTAGAAAATACGCGAGGGATTTGCGCGGATCAATCAGAGAGGAAAGGAGATCGTAGATAAGGTGACGTTGACGATAATGTACAGATATGCCACATGTTGAAAGTATGTCACATCAAAAGCCGCCAAACTAAGGAATTGAGCCAGCCAAGCCTCGTTTTCGCTTTCGACTATTGTGCTTTCAACAACACTACCCAGAAAAAAGACAAATCAGGCTAGGTTCTGCAAAAACTACGTGATATAGTCTAGCAAATGGCATAATAATATCACCTGTCAAAACTTTCCCGTGACAAAAATGTTGGGTTGTGAGGGGCGCTGGTTACGCGCGGGTGGCAAAAGAAAGTTGCCACGACGCGGCGCTACAGTTACCCACGAGGGAGGCAGCAGGCCAGCAGTAGGATACGTAATTCTCCATGTTTCAGTCATTCCAGATTACTGATTTATTTGCGGTACCTTAGTAGACCATGTACCTTTTTTCCTTCATTCTAATCCTTATTCATGATCGATAACCTCTTAAAAGCGAGGGCTTCTTTTGGCATTGAAATCGCGGAATCCCTGAGGATATGCTTAAAGAAATCAAAACTTTATTACAGTGAAGTAAAATGAAGTAAAATTCTTGTGATTAGGTACGTATTTTTTGAATTTTTCTTTCAAGGAGTGGTAGGGGGGGGGGGGGGGAGGGGGTAGAAGTTTGCCGCCGAATTTCACTTAAATGGTAGGCACCAACATAAAGGTAGTAAAAACCTTAACAAATGATGGAGAAATGCGCCGCGAGTTTCAATGGCCGAGTTCTTCACGCACCGGTTACCGCCTGCATGTCGCGCGCGGCGCTTGTGTAATAAACACTCAGTAACGATAGCACACTGGAGAGAGGCATGGAATCTGAACTTTAGAATGTGATTTCGAAGCTGCAATCGTCCTCCTCCCCCCCCCCCCCCCACCAGAGGATCAATGCATGCTGCCTTGAAATGGTTTTAAAATTACAGCAAAACTATAATCCGATAAGCGAAAGTGGTCAAGGTATGCTAAGCTGCAATCATTTTCTAGCTATTTAAATGGTATAAGGTTATGCTGCAGGACCACAAGTTCTCTTACATACTCTGAATCTTTTGTTAACCGTTAGTATTAGAATGTCTCATAATTTTTTACTGTTTTAATTCCAGCCGCTGTGTTTTTGTATCTTTCCTTCATCTGATGTGGTTCGAGTAGTTATTCGACAGGGCAAAGCAAGCTCTTCAAGATGGCTATCAAAAGCCCAAATCGCATCCCAAGTGAAGTTTTAAGCTGAAATGTAGTAGTTGAAAACGAACTTTTCTGTCAAAAATCGTATCTTCGCTCCAAAGTGAAAATCCCCATTTATCCTAGCATATGCTTGACACGTCGCATATTTTCGATGGCTAGAAATGAAGAAAGAAATGAAAGAGGAAAAATGGTAAACTCCGCCCCCCAGATGTCCTGAGCTCCTCCCACGCAAGTGTTTATATGGCTCATACATACTGAAGTACTATCATGTATTTGTGCCCTTTATAGGTGCCTTAGTTCTCGAAAAATGCTGATGTCTAGGGTAAAAACGGTAAGAAAGATTATGAGACACCCTATTAGTTCAATTCAAGGATGGAAAAAAGGAGAATTTCATGTACAGGTTAGCTCTCACCAAGACATCACTTTTGTTAGAGACAATCTGCATATGGCCAAGACTATTGGTAATGATTATACAACAGTAGAAGCTTTTTATTACAATTGCTTTGTGAACGCTTGAAACACTCTCAATGACTTGTGCCAAAAATGTGTATATTTCGTCAAACTAGATAGTCAGACTCTGAAGAGTTTGCGAAAAAGTTGAGTCAGCTTCCTTTCCCTTTTCAAATAATCGCCGGGGCAGGCGGCCATGCGATTTATGGGCAGGGGGGGGGACCGAAAAAATAGTCCGCTGATTTCTTGCCGTCCGCTTGCAAATATTTAAAAGAATTTTGGCGAAATTTTAGACGAATGCTCGAGAAGAATCGCGGCCTTCTCATTTACCTGCGGCGCAGTGGTCGCATTCTCGCGGACTTTCCGCGAGAATATGCAAAATTTGTGATGCCGCGCCGTCCTTTGTGAAGGGCCGCACAGCCCTTGAGTACTTTCCGTGGACAGAAAGTACTCCAATCTTGGGTAATTAAACCACTGGTGACACCTCTGCCATGTAGAGTGTAACCTTCCCTCGGCGTACGGCCGAAACTGCTTAACAAGAGTCACAGCGCCCGCTGAAAATTTGACCGGCGCTTGCCAAAAGAAATTAATTGACGACCGCTTGCAGAAAATTCTGTATTGATTCCCGCTGGCAGAACATGCGACAGCAAAGGAAGTACCGCTCGCTGAAGGTTCGGCCACGTTCCAAAATTCTGCTTACCGCTTGCAGAAAAGCGCGAATTTGCGGACCGCCTGCCCCGGCGATCTAAGTTGGTGTTTCCCTTGGACTTTGTTTCCGACAATGTCGGAGGTTTGAGATATAGCTGATTTTTGTTGTTGCTGTTTAGGTCTGCATTCACGATGCCATACTCAGATAATCGCGAGGGCAAGCGGTCATTTTGGGGCGTGGCTAAACCTTCAGCGGGCGGCACTTCCTTTACGGTCGCATATTCTGCCAGCAGGCAGCAATACAGCATTTTCTGCAACGCTCGGCAAATAATTTCTTTTAGAGAGTGCTGGCCAAACTTTCAGCAAGCGCTCGAACTCTTTTTATGCAGTTTCGTGCGTACGCCGAGCAAAGGTGAGACCCTATGTTGCAGAAGTTCCATCGATGGTTCAATTATCCGAGTTTGGGGTACTTTCTCTCGGTGAAAGGTACCTACAGGCTGTGCGGTCCTTCACAGAAGACCGCGCGGCCCCCAATAATTTTGCATATTCTCGGCCATTGCGCCGCAACTAAACCATAAAAAAACCACGATTGTTCTCCGAGCATTCGTTTAAAATTGGCCAAAATTGTTCCAAATTTCTCCAAGCGGACCGCAAGAAATCAGGGTTGTTTCATACTGCCGCACTGACTGCAGCAGAGTGCAGCTGACTGACTGACCGCAGCAGAGTACAGCAGACTGCAGCTGACCGCACTGACCGCAACGGCCGCACAATCGCTGCATCCTTTCATAAAAGAGAAAATACTTGCGAATACATCAAAACACAGTGATTTACGCCTAGAAAGTTCATAGGTTCTAACTTACTCTTCTCAATCAGATTTTGGCAATTCTTTTCCTTTAATATGCTCATATTTGTTCAGATTCCTTTTGTCATTGCATATACCCATTTTACTCCCGCTCGTGTTGTCTATTGGGGCATATATTGCTAAGAGACTGTTCAAGATACAACTATTTGTTCTCTCCACCTTCACGAAAGGATGTAGCGATCTGTGCGGCTCCGCGGTCAGTGCGGTCAGCTGCAGTCTGCTGCAGTCTGCTGCGCTCAGTGCGGCAGTCTGAAACAACCCTCAGCGAACTATATTCCCGGTGCCCGCTTGCTCAAAATTCGCATGACCGCCTGCCCCGGCGATTATCTGAGTAGTTGTTGCTGCTAACGCTTCATTTGTAAACCCACTCTTTGAACCTTGGGCAGTTAAGGGACGGAAGCATGTCTAAGAAGCTCTTTGTATGCCACGCAAAGGCTATTGCTGGAAGTAGTGAGGGGGCGGGGGGCGATAGGGGGTGCGGTGCGAGGTGCTCAGATAATCGCCGGGGGCAGGCGGTCCGCAAACTCGCGTTTTTCTGCAGGCGCTCAGCAGAATTTCGGAACGTGGCCAAACATTCGGCGGGAGGCATTTCCTTCACGGTCGTATATTCTGCCAGCGGTCAGCAATACAGCATTTTTTGCAAGCGCTCGGCAAATAATTTCTTTCAGCGAGCGCTGGCCAAACTCTCAACACTCGGACGCTTTTTACGCAGTTTCGGGCGTACTCCGAGCAAAGATGAGACTCTATGTAGCAGAAGTTCCATCGATGGTTTTATTACCCAAGTTTGGGGTACCTTCTTTTAGTGGGATGTACCCTGGGCAGTGCGGTCCTTTACAAAGGACCTTGCGACCCACAACAATTTTGCATATTCTCGCGGCCACTGCGCCGCAACTTATCTACAGAGAAACCGCGATAGTTCTCCGAGCGTTCGTCTGAAAATTGACCAAAATTATTCCAAATTTCTGCAAGCGGACCGCAGAAATCAGCGAACTATTTTTCAGGTGCCGCTTGCTCAAAATTCGCTTGGCCACCTGCCCCCGGCAATTATCTGAGTGCGTGCCTTCAGCGTTCTAGACCTTGCGCCTCATTCTCACCGGCCAACAAGACGTGCGCGCCTAGGATTGCATCTTCGTCCGGCAGGACAATACCACTCACAGAATGTGCAAAATTTCCGCGAATGTAGCGAAATTATTCCACGACCGCGACATTCTCAGAATTCCGCAAAATTCCGAGATGTCCTTGATATTTCGATTACAGTATTCTTGAAACTTTCTGCGGAAGTCTTTTCGCAAAGGTGTAAAGCAGCGCGTATGCTCCTAGTAGATGTAAAAACCTTTCGATAGTACTGCTTCTGTAGATTATGGGGCAAAAAAATTTGCCGCGTACTTCTTTCTAAAAGGGTGGAATTTTGCAAAAATCATGTCGTTCTAAATTTTTTCACCCCTAAAATATGAGGCTGTTTTGCTAAGCAAATGTGATTTTCGTAATCAGCAGGTCGGATTACCTCTATGAGCAAGTTTTCCCAGATGTTCGGATTATTTAATTTAATTTAATTTAATTTTTTCTGTCTAACTACTCTCTTAGCTCGCCGATGGATTTTGGTCAAAATGTTGATGATCTTAAATTATAAGGAAACCTCGCTTATAGAGTTTTTCGAGCATGCTCTTCACTAAAATCGTGGTCCCTGAGGAATGTAGGGTCTTTTTGCAAAGATATGATGAGTAACTGTAACTGAGTCACGAAGGGGTGTAACTTTGCCTGCACTTCCCGCGTATCTGTTAGAAAACTTGCTCGCTTGCTTTCCTAGATTAAATTTACTGAGAACTGTGCCATAATAGTGCATGTCTCAGACTCCGCTTTACACAAATCGCCTGGTTACAAGCCTACGAAAACACGTCCTCATGAATTTTGCCCAAAATGTAAATATCGCGCACTTTCTTCAAAATTTCTCCTTGAGCGGTTGTAAAATAGGCTGATCAAACTGTTGAAATCGCTTAATGGATATTCTTGTGTTGGATGTGATAGTTAGACAGATCTGAGCTCTAGCTACGAAACTGCTTTGATGTTCAATTAAGCAGCTGGAGCACACCCAACCACCATTTTCAATACAGTGTGATTCCTTGGGCGAACTGAACATAATGTTTGCAATTAGCGTTTTTACAACCACACGGTGGAATTTACAAGAAGTATGCGATCTTTACATTTTGGGCAAAATTCATGAGGAAGTGTTTTCGTAGTCTCGTAACCCGGCGATTTTTGTAGAGCGCAGTCTGAGACATGCACTATTTCATGGCACAGTTCTTAGTAAGTTTAATCTATAAAAGCAAGCGGGCAAGCTGACAGATACGCGGGAAGTGCAGGCAAAGTTACACCCTTTCGTAACTCAGTTATGGTTATATCACCATATCTCTGCAAAAAGGCCCTAAATTCCCCAAAGACCACGATTTTCGTAAAGAGCATGTCCGAAAATCTCTATAAGCGAAGTATTCATACAAATTAAGACCATCAGCATTTTGATTAAAATCCATCGGCGAGCCGTAGTGAGACAGAAAAAAATGAAATAACCCGAACATTTCGGAAAACTTGCTCATAGAGGTTATCCAACCTGCTAATTACGAAAATCACATCTGCTTAGTAAGAGAGCCTCATATTTTAGGGTTACGGCCATAGATGCGATAAGTGGAGAAATTTCTTTGACCCACTTTACTTTAGAGCCGGCATCTGGCTGACCCCTTTCACTTGAGGTTGAGACTAGAATCAAGGCATAACGGTAGAATCAAACAGCTGTTACAATGACACTTTTTGTTTGGAAAGGAAACGCCAGCTGCTCTTCTTCTCAGACATTGAGGCTGCAAGAGATTATCGAATTAACAGCGTTTTGTCAAAAAAACGCATGCTCGAGAACTTCTGCGCATTCAAAGTGGCGTTGCTAACGAAACACAATCAAAATCAAAAGGATGTCTGATTCTTTGATTATTCAATATTGTATTACTGAATACACACTGTTTCAAAAAAGAGTTAAGCAAGAGTGGAAAATTTGGACTAACTAATGATGGATGCATGTTTGCTGACAATAATCGTACTATATCTCCTTTCACTAAAGAGAATGATAGCAATAAAAGAACAATTAGATTACTCGTTTCTCAAGCTTTCGAATCATATACAAAAGTTCGAAAAAGACCTTCTTGTTCTGAAAAGATAATTACCCAGAATTGTGCTCGTATCTCGCTTCACAGAAAAACTAGGAAAAAAGAGACTCTCTATTCGATCGATTCTCCATAATCTCAGCTTTCGAATGGTACGAAGCATGTTAGGGCTTTTTTGCTTCCCGGCTCCAAAAAGCACTTGCTTCGGTGACGATAAAAGGAGCTGGGCGGAGCAAGCCAATAGTAAATATCTCCACCCCATTTTTAAAAATTGGCAAGTCTTACCGCCCAGCAATCTATGTACCATTCGAAAGCTCAGAAAAAGCGGATTCGATATAGACCATCGACTTCTTTCTAACCCCCCTCTACCGAGAGATACACTCCATTATATTTGAAATCATGTCCACTTTCAACAGCGGATTTCCGCCAAAGACCTAATCACTGCTGGTTATCTCTATATATAACTTTGCTACATGAGAGATCAAGCACGATGGACTGGCTTTGGAACGGGGTGGAACCCGGAATGCCAGCTAGTCTATCTATGTTACAGAGCAAGTCTTCATTAACAAACGTAGACCGTCGACTTTCTCGTAGCTTCATTTGGAGAGCAGAAAGTGAGGGCACAAAATCAGTTGATATGTGAAGTACATAAAATGCCTCATATCTCGCGGCACAGAACCTAGAAAAAAATCGACGGTCCACTTCGATTCTACATGACCTCGGCTTTCAATGGTATGCAACTTGTTGGGGCAATTTGCTTTCAGGTTTCACTTACCCCCTTCATCTTACAAGGATTGGAGTAGCGAGACCCCCTTCACCTGGAGAGGGCCCGGCTCCCCCTATCGCACCTATGGTTATGGTGGAAAAAAATTAGAACGACATGATTTTTGCAAAACTCACCACCCTTCTTTTTCCTTTGGAAAGAAGTAAGCGGCTAATTTTTTTGCCTCATAATTTACAGAAGAAGTATATCGAAAGATTTTTGTATCTACTAGGAGCAGACGCGCTGCTTTACACCTTTGCGAAGAGACGTCTGCAGAAAGTTTTAAGAAAATTGGAAACGGGATATAGAGGACATGATGTATATAAAAAGATTCGCCTTGATGAGCTGAGCACAATGCTTCTTTCGGATCAAAAAATATTCATTCCGAAGGAAGTCATGGCGCTGCGTAACTTGCGATATTCCGAGAATTTCGCTAAATTCCCGGAATGCCGCGGAATTCCGCGACATTTACGGAATTTTCGCACATTCTGCAAGTGGCATTGTATTCTATAGCATAAAGGGATGCTGAAGCTTATTACTCAAATGAGAAAGGTGCTCTTGCATTAGGTTGTTGACTAAGTTTTACAACTATTTCCACAATTTTTTGTCTTTGTTCATGACGCACTTAAATTTTACCACATATTGGCTACGACGTAAGCTACGCGCTGCTATAATTCTGCCAAATACTGACTTCGCAATGAGGGCTAAAGGCGTTACCTGATATGCTGATCACGGAGACGACACTGAATTGGCATGGTAGGGTCTTTTCTGTAAGTTATTGTAGGTAATGTGAGATCTTACCCTGAACAAGAAAAGAAGCGTCAATTCAAGAAATGGTTATGACAATCGTGTTGGGCAGGTCAAATATCCCCACCATGCCAAGTTTCGGTGGATTGGGAGATCCTGAATCCTCAGGGAACGGCCATAGGTTGCTGGCAACTATGTTCGAGGTTGCCGGATTTGCTCGGGTTGCCGATGTTGCCAGCAACCCATGGCAGTTCCCTAAGACCGGGGTTACCGACGCTACCGAGGTTAGAGACAGCTTGGAGAGTGCGCAAACTTGGAGGCTATCATGAGGTCCTCCAACGACCAGCAACCCGGCAACGCGGTTTCTGCTAGTTTGTAGCCAGGGTTGAGCATGGGGTCAGGCGCGCTCGACCTGGGTTGTCGTATTGAGGATAAGAGCAAGGGGTGAAGGTCGTAACCAAGAAGCGAATTTGCTCAAAATATCGAGGAAATATTACGTTCGAGTAAGGTGAAGAAAAAAAGCGCTCAACCGTTAATCTCAGAGCTCCGCCAGAGGAATGACTGTCGTGAACGGCATGCTGATTAACTCGACTAACGAAGTGTCAGCCAAATGTCAATTCTTCCACCTTACCGTAAAGTTACCAAAGTAGCTTTTTATGTAGTTGCCGTAATGAACATGTCAAATTACCTCAACAAGCCTTATAAACCATTACCCATTACATTTTCTAGAGTTTCCTAACGTCTGAAAAGCATGACTGAACATGATTAACTTCAGAGAGAAGCTACCTAACTTAGCTCGCGCTTTTGGAATAAGACACATATATTTGGAATCAGCTTCGAACGCTGATGCCAAATATGCTGTTCCCAGCTGCCGCGCATCATTCGCAACGGAGTTATGAGGCCTCCTCCCCTGTGACTCCTCCACCGGCAAGTCTAGGGGAAACACGACAACGACTACCAGAGGTCGTATGGTGAAATGGTAAGTGTCTCGCTCCACAAGCTGATGGTCCGGGTTTCGATTCCTATTGCGTGTTTTCCGTTTCGCAAGTCCTCAACAGTGTTCAGAATAACTTTTGTCAACAGTGTATTCAGAGTGCGGCGTACTAGTTTCACCATAGAAACTTTACATTTTTGATTTCTCAAATGCTGCCCCGTTTTCGATCGCAAATGATTTAGCGGGCTCGGGACAGAACATCTTCGATTTATGATAACCCTACTCATTAGATGCACGTAGACATGATCGAACACTTTCAAGAAAGCACAGCAGTCCTTCTCAAGCGACAAAATTCAAACTCTTCGAATTCATTCAGAAGTTTGGGTATCGATCTTATCTGACATGCTGACTACAGATGTAGCACGCAGTTTGGGAAATAAGGTCCCTTTGTTGGCTAACGGCTGAAAGTACCCTCTTTTTCGCCGCGCGCGATTTCGCGGTCCGAAAGTGTTAAATTGCCTTCAAAATCTACAAATCGCTCTTCCTGATCTAAGTATTGAGCATATACCTTCTTCTTGCTACAATGGAAATTTGAAGCCGAACGCCCCTCCCTAGAAAAGCTATGGCTCTTTCAATGGACCCATTCAAATCAAAATCAGCTGTCAAATTGCGTGTGATTGTAGAGTGCGGTCACAGAAAATCGGACGTACAGCTTCAAAAATCTGAAAACTCTCTACACTCTGCCCGATCCCAACCCTGCCAAAATTGGCATGGTGGAAGTATGTGTCGCGAGGGTATTGCGTCACGTCTGCGGCTAGCAAGTCTGATCTCTCCTCAATCTCTTCATTCTCTGCGACAGCGCACGTATGCAGCGCAAACCCCTAGCGCTGCGCGCGCTGACGCCGTTGACGCCCTGAAACTCAGCTGACGGTTCGGCCTGATCCCAATTGGGGCAGACTGTAGAAAGAGGGGTGATGTCCTTAAGAATGTCACACTCTGAGATTCCGGAGGTCAAGAGGAGGAAGAATGGGTCGTTTGAGGGCTTTTATCAGGGGGAGGGGGTCGTTTTCGAAAGACTTGTGCCTGACCCCTTTCTCAACTCTGTTTGTAGCTCGCGCGGCAATCTATGCAATACCAAAATGTGACCGAGAGTATAAGAAAAGCGAAAAGTTATGTAGTCTGTTGCAAGACTTAGTTAACAACCTAATACCAAGCACAATGAACTGCTGTAATAGTAAACTACAACAAGATGAGTTGAGAGACTTTGTTGTTTTTCGCACTCACTTCTGGCCCCCTTTAACACTACAATTTATATTTCGCATTATGCGCACCTCCCCTTCCTTGCTGCTGTTGACCTTCACTCTTCCCTAAGTTACAGACACAGATTTTCCCCTTTGTCCTGCGAATAATATGCGTTGATCTTTCACTGTGAAGTACCAGTTATGTCCAACCGATCGGATCACTCAAGCATCTGTACACAGATGAAAGCACAAACAGATATCTATGTCATGAACCAAACCATAATAATAACAGGAAAGTAGAAGAAGTATTAGCTGTACTTGACTATGGCTGTGTCCGCGCAAAGAGGTCAGGCACTTGCAAATACAATGCATATCGCATAGCTCAGGCGCTACTTCATGTCCTTATGCCTGACGCATACTACAACGATTTCGTTGAATCTCTACATCGACTTGATGATCCGCCAGAACCCCGCAGATTATCGTGAGCTGCCTTTTGAATCCATAGGCGTTTGCTCTCGCATATACTTCCATATTCATAGCATAACACTGCATAACATCTATAGCCTTTGTGGATAGCGAGAATGTACCAATTTTTGCTTAGGCAAAGATCGCTTTTAACAAAGAATGCGACGTCAAAGACCAAGTCACGACAGGTATTACATCGTTGGCTCAGTTTCGTGTGGTCATACACTCCCCCCTCCTCTCTCGTCGCTAAGCTTGGAATTTGTGTACTTCGTGACAACTTGAAGTGAAAATTTCTGAGTTCATTGACGTTTTTTTGCAGAGGTGTTTTTGATTCGTATTCATTCTTCAAGGGTCAGAAGTTATTTTCGTCTGCAACAAACAACACTGTAATGTCGGTGCGTACGTAAATATCGACGAGAATGGAAACAAATTATGAACATTGTTGAGGGTCAGCTAAATGGCAGCAGCAGTCTATTTCTGTGTCGAGAACTACCTTCACCATCGATTCAGGAAGGAGTAGTTATAGAAAATAATCGAATTGCTGCCCCATTAAGTATTGCTGTAGGTAAATGACTGTTTCAAAGTTTACCTTTCAATCTATGCCTCTCAGACATCTGTTGATCAATCAAAGACTAAGTTGACCAGTTCAATAGCTTCAGCATCAGTTCGGGTACTTTCATGGAACATTTCAGGAACTTACTCTTTGTGGTTACCCAGATATACACTTTATCATTACGATTCATTCTTCGTGCTTCCTATTCTTAGTATACAACAAACGTCTTGGTAAGCTGTGTAGCAAGACCGTTCAGATGAGAACATTTGGTTGAGGGAAAACACACTGGTACGATCGCTATTGGCGCAGAAGTTGCTGCACTTTACTGGTAAAAGGATTGCATTTTATCCTAGTGAAGTGAGCATAAGAAGTTCTTATGGTGATCTAAAACACTCTCGTTATAAGTGAGCACTGCAAATTCATTTGAATTGTCGGTGTACAACTCTCTTCTTACAGTACAACCAAGCTGGTCAATCTATCTGCTTTCCTTCGTTATTGGGAATGCTCCAGAAACCACTTACCAGATTGCATGTTGCTACTGATCAAAGAGCTTGTGTATGTTTCAAAGGTCTTGCCAAACTTGATTTTTCTTTTCAAGTGTTAGCAAATTCAGAAGTAAGCGTTATATAACCAAGGACTGGCTCGATCTAATCTCTGATTGGATAACAGAACTTATTTTAAGCACGTAAGCTGCTTCTATATTGCGAAAAGCACCATACCAAATCATACTTTGCCTCTAATTCGTCCAAACACCATGTTTTGAAAAATTGGAGAAATATGTAACTTGGTGCGCTTTGATGCATGCTGCAGATGTAGTTCCATTTACATTCTTATCAGTGGCGTACCCAGGATTTCCGTTCGGGGGGGGGGGGGGGGGGGGCGCGACAACAAGTATAAATAAGTCTCTTGCACATTTTTATAACTCATGTAAGTAACTTTCAAAAATTTCGCGACCCATTCTCGGGGGGGAGGCGCCCCCCCCCCCGCCCCCCCCCCTCGGTACGCCACTGATTCTTATCTATGAACTTTATAGAATTGATCAATAAATAATAAGATAAGACACCTATACTTGCAGGTACGAATTTCCTTCTGTTGTCAAAGAAGATGTTGATTGCTTATACAAAGCTGACGAGGAATCTAGGAGACGGAAATGCAGGCGTGCTAACATATACTTCCCCAATTTCGCAGTTGGCAACATAGCTACTATGGTATCAATTTACCGCGTAGGCGACGGAGAAAATTAATGGCGATTTGGTTTGAGAAGAATTTGCATAGATGGAAGAAAAAAGTCTTTGAGGAACTCAGCGATTGGTGTTTTGGAGCAAACAGTAGTGGTAAGTCAGAACCGCATATATGGCAAAGGGATCGTTCAGACCGCGCCGGAATCCGTCCAAACCCGCCCAAAACCGCCCAAATACGTCCGAATCCGCCTAAACGCCGGAACTGGTAAAGCGCAGCGGATATGCGGCAAATTGGCATGTTGAAGCACGCGAGGAATACTGCGCGCGTAGTGCATATATCTTATGTTACTCACACGCGGCTCTACGTTACATGCCTATCTTCTTTTACTATTACTCCGATATTAGAAGGATCAATCGCACGCGTTCTCCAGTATGCCAATTTGCATGCAATCTGCTGCGCTTTGGCAGTTCAGGTGAGTTCGGACGTTTGGACGTATTCGGGCGGATTGGTAGGCGGGTTCCGGCGCGGTCTGAATGATTCCAAAAGATCATCTTGCTTTTCTATGTAAAATCACTGCTTATAATGGATCCATCTCAAACGACTATGAGGACGTCTTGAAAAATCGTCTACGGGATGTAAGTTCTTGGAAAAAACTAGACCAGTTTCTTTTACAAAATACTCAATAATTGGAATAAGTTCTGTGCTTCTTAGCTATGGAATGACTTTGTTACTCTTCTCCTATGCTGTGTATTCTATAGACAAGTTTTCTTGAAGATCTTCCCAGTGATGCAAGTTACCTTACATTTTCTCACATCTCCAGTCCCGATAATATGAATCTCGCTACATTCCGGGAATTCCGCGACATTCCAGGAATTGCGGAATCACGAGAACCACGCAAAATACGCACGACCAGAACTTCCTTCGGAATGTAAATATCCGAAAGCAACGTGTCCAGCTATCAAGGCGAATCTTTCTATGTACAGCATGTCCCCTATATTCCGTTTCCAGTTTTCTCCAATTCTTCTGAGGAAGTCCTTTCGCAAGGTTGTGACGCAGCGCCTTTCAACGTAAAATTTTTCAGTAAGCACTATTCGATAGTCTGTTCTTGTAGGTTATCGTGCGCTAAAAGTAGCTGCAAACGTTTTTCCGGAAAAGGAAGAAGCGTCGCCGAATTCTGGAAAAATCACGCGTTATCAAATTCTACTCGCCATAACTTCTTTCGGAACGAATATGTTCCGAATCTGAAAAGAGCACTATGCTCAACTCATCAAGGCAATTCTTTCGATGTGAAGCATGTCCACGATACTCCGATTTCAGTATTGTTGAAACTTTCTGCATAGGTCTTTTCGCAAAGGTGTAAAGCAGCGCACACTGCCTCTAGTAGACTCCAGCAAAGACCGTTCGATAGCACTTCTTCTGTAGATTATAAAGTGCACAAAGGTAGCCGCAATCGTCTCTCCAAAGGAGATAGGAGGGTTGATTGTGGCAAAATTTTGTCATTCCAAATTTTGCTCGTCATAACCCTAGGATACGAAGCTATTTTGCAATGTAGATATAAGTTCCATATTCAGATCAGATAAACCCTCAGACAAGTTTTTTAAGATTCGGATTACTTGATTTTTTTTCGTTTCAAGCCCTAAAGCTCGCCAGTGGGTTTTGGTCAAAATGTTAATAATTTTGGTTTAAATCAAACTCCGCTCATAGGGTTTTCGAACATGCTGTTTATGAAATCGTCGTATCTGTCAAGTACAGGGTCTTTTTGCAGCGATATGGTGAGGTAACTGCAAGAAGTCACGAAAGTTCGTAACTTCTCGCGTATCTGTTAGAGAACTTGCATACTTGCGTTTGAATGAAACTTACTAGGAGCTGTGCTGTGAACGGTGCATGCTTCCAGCTCTAAGCTATAACAAAAGACGTGCCACCTTGCATTAACATTCAAACGCAAGGAGGCAAATTTTCTGACAGGGACGCGAGAGCTGCAGGCAAAGTTACAAATTTTCGTGACTCCGTTACAGTCACCTCACTTTATCTCTGCAAAAAGATCCTGTACTTTACATAAATCAAGATTCTCATAAACGGCGTGTTTGAGAAGCCCTATGAGCTTTTACTTTCAATCCAAGATCATCAACAGTGTGGCCAAAATTCATCGGCGCTTCAGAGCGTAAAACGAGAAGAAACAAAATAACTCGGACATCTCGGGAAACAACTTGCTCATAGAGGTTATCCATCCCGCTGATTACGAAAGTCACATCTGCTTGGCAAGAGTGCTTCTTTTTTACTGTTATGGTGAGTGCAATTTATAAAGACACGACTTTTCCAGAAATCACCAGTCCTTCCATTTTCTTTGAGAGAAAGTTTGCGGCTACTTTTTGCTCCATAATCCACAGAAGAAATAGGTACTATCGAACGATCCTTGCTGTAGGCTCTTAGGGGCAATGCGCGCTGCTTTACACCTTTACGAAGAGGGCCGCAGAAAAAATTAAGGATATTGAAACCGGAATAACAAGGGGTGGTGTATATCGAAAGATTCGTCATGCTGTACATCAGGTTCGCCTTGACGAGCTGAACACAATGCTGATTTCGGATTCAAGATATATATTCATTCCGCAGGAAGTTATGCCGCTGCTTAGTTTGCGTGATTCGCGTGATTCCGCTAGATCCCGGGGTCGCGGACTTCCGTGGAATTCCCGAAATTCCGCGACATTCATGGAAATTCTGCACATTCTGTGAGCGGTATTGTAGTGGCATCCTAATTTTTGAATTGAAGTCGCTCCTCACACTTA
>CATQJL010000316.1:52594194-52789464 GCA_958299035.1 Cylicocyclus nassatus | reverse complement strand
ACAAAGTTCTCTCGTCTTCATTTTCTGAAGTCGTTTGTGGTTGCGTTTGCGGTCAGTATGTGTAAATGTGCAATGCAATATATCTTCTCCAATAACTCACTATTTGCGAGGAACGATGGGCACTATTTCGGACTCTTGGATGGTAGTCACCCGGCATGTGGCATAAGATATGATGGCGAGCTCGCAATCCTCATGATAACCTCGTTTTCTAGGCATGAGGTTCGCGAGTCTACACCTTCTTGATAGACATAATCACAAGGCATTGTGAAGTCAATCGCAAAACCATTGCACCTTGTGGGATGGAACGCTTATCTGGTCAGTGAGAGTTAACACGTTAACATTGAACTACACGTGTACCTCAGTGTCATTCCAGGAAGATTACTCGAATTCGCCATTCATCTTCGCATTAACATGTTCATCACACATAAGCACCTGTGCACCGCTGAGCTAGTCATTAGTGTTGGAGAGCTTTCTCGCAAGCCTTCTTTGCCAAATGACACTAAGCAAACTGAACTAGATAGCTGGAAAGAAGTTTCCCGGATCGGGGGGGGGGGGAAGGTAGGTGGGAGAAAAGTGAAGGGGTAGCGCGGCAACCACTGTCTTAGCGGGACCGCTTGACATACATGTTGTGTCAAAACTTAAACTTCGTCAACATGAATACTATTTTGGCACAAACTCATTCCAAAAGTTATCTTTTGCTGTGGATTTAGAAATGACCTTTATCTTCTTTGTTGGCCTTCCACAGCTACTGTAGGTATACTGAAGGCGGCAGTATGCGTTATTTATCTAGAATAATGCTGAATAGTCCGTAAAGGATCTTGGTTACAAAAGGCAGGCAATCAAATATTTGCGTTGTCGCCAATGTGTTAGTTATTTTGTGTGGGCAGACTTTCATAAAAGCATTTCTCAGTTTTTATAGTGAACGGAGGACTTTGGTTGAACGAATGGGCAGTCTAGTTTCCCATAGACCCTCAAAGACAGGTTACCTGCAGGTTCTCGCAAGAATGTTTGGTGATTTTTAGAGAAATCCATGACAAATTCTTCTTAGCGTATTCCTACAATAAGATGCTGAAAGGGATCTACCTAACTTAGCTCAGCCTTTCGGCAAGGGACATATATAGTCTGGATCAGATTCAAACGCTGATTCTAAATATGCTATTTTAAGCTGCCACGCACCATTCCGAAGCGAGTTATGGCTTTTTCCTGCGCAAAATTGGCATGCTTATCGACTCACGGGAATCACTTCATCATCATTTGAGTGCACACCTGCGTTGAGCTTTTTTTAGTGAAAAAAGATTGTATTTGTACTATTTCGATACCTCATCACTTTTTTCTTGCAGATTTTTATCTACAGGCAGTCTGCTCACGTTGAATAGTATGCCACTTTTGCGTAGAAAAAAGCCCATAACTCTCTTCGGAATGGTGCGTCGCAGCTAAGATTAGCATATTTGGAATCAGCGTTTGAAGTTGATTCAGAATATGTATGCCTTTTACAAAGGCCGAGCTAAGTTAGGTCTTTCCTTATGAGTTGCAAAGCAGATGCGTAGTCAGCAGTTTAGATAACCTTTATGAGCACGTTTCCTGGAGTTTTGGATTCTTCGATTTTCTCGTTTACGCTCTGGAGCTCGCCGACGAATTTGGCTAAAACATTGATGACTTCGTTCGTAGAGGTCTTCGGGCCTGCTGAATACAAATCGTTTTCTTTGTGCACTTTTTCGTGTATTTTTCTTTTTGTAAAGCCATAGTGAGGGAGCATTGTAAAATCATGCATCCTCGTAAATTCGCATGCACATTTCGCGTATCTCTTAGACAACCTAACTGCTTTTCATATCTCAAAAGTAATAGGAACCACACCGTCAGAGCGCACTTATCACAGACTTTTATCTATTAGGGCGATTGGAAAATAATTGGATACTTCGAAAATATTATAGTAGCAGCTTTCTCAAGAAAGAAAATTCACAGGGCTCAGATTTTCTCAAATGTTAAGACAAACCATTTCCAAGTGGAACCTATAGAAGGCTAGCTACATGCGTAGTAGTTTTTATAAATGCAGATACGCGAAGTTGACAATTTTGCGCAACTATGATTGGGCAGTACCTTCGCAGCAAAGCAAGTGAGGTTACCCAAAGTATCAGTGCTACATTTGGGTAAGGGATGTCACCAAACCCACCATAGCTTTACATTACTAGGGCTTTGAGTCAGGAGATATAATCATGACCAGTTTCTAGTAAGAGCTGTTACTTTTTTTACACAAAACCCATATTTTTGGTCACAATATGAAAAGGCTTTTCAAACCTTATCTATTCATATGCAAATTACCTCGGGTTTCTTCTAGGATTGAAAATCAAGGACTAGAACATGATTCCCTGCTGCTTCAAAGATTGCATTTATATAATTGCACTTCCCCACTAAGTCTTCCCTCCCATAACATCCTAAAGATTCGCTGTTTTGCATTTCGTTTTCAGCTGCTAATGAAGCTCTTCCAAAAATCTGAAAGAACATTTTGAAAAATAGTTGAAGTTAGGATAGGTGAAAATAACAAAATTGCATACTCTAGTTGATCATTAAAGATCTCGAAACAAACGCATCAATGTTAGGAGGAAGATTGCTGCATCCTATTCAGTTGGAAAGACGTCACAAACTTTCGGACCGACCTAGTATTGGATGGCGCTTCAAGATTGTAACAACTAGGTCAAAACATTGGTTTGGATAAAAATCCTTTGCAAGCAATGCGTTGTGTTGACTATTCGGCCTTGAAGCAGAGTTAATCATTGTTTGATTGTTTGGTAGAGTTCAAAATTTAGAGAGCTACTGAAATGGCCTCGTTTGTCATGTTTACACTATTGTATTCGTTTTTGTAGTCATGTCACCTATCGGTCTAACGCTTTTTTAGGGTGCCTAACACAAGCTTGAACTCCAGTGAAGTACAACCTTCTGTTCTCATCAAATGTCTTAATTTGTTGCGAGTTTGAGTGGCACTGCTGATCACAATGAGTTATTTGTCGCTCGTCTGCGTTAAATTTTTTGCAGTCACGCAACAACTTCCAACTAACTTGACCAAAAATATGCGAAAATGAAGCTGTCACAATCAATCACTCAGTTGTATAAGGATGCCGCAAAAGTATTGAGTGTTTTTATACCACCGCGGCAGAGAACACAAAAGTGTATGGAACACTACTTTCGATAGGAGCAAGATCTGTAAGACGGAACTTGAAAAATTCGCAAAAAATTCGATTGTTGGAAATAAATCTATTAAATTGAATGTACTCATAAGCCGAACTCCGTCCCAAAGAATCCTGCGTATTTCCAACTTAATCACTCATATATGCTATTCATTTTAGACGTACCAGTGTATACTAGAGACTAGTAGTATGAGGCGCCACTATGACCAATTCGAACCAAGGTGGATGACCGAGGGAAGGTGCCGTCAACCAAGGCCTCTACCCTCCGGGGATGGCACATTGTACAGTAATAATCTGGGAGAATAAAAACACTGACTTGGCATTCGGCACAAGTAGAATGAATTTGGCGCTTCGCGAGACTTTTATATTGGGGTGCTCAAGTAGACGTCTTTTTACAATGGTAAAAAAAACCTGTACTTGAGCACTCCCATTATAAAAATTTCACCCACCCTTCACCCGACACTTTTTATAACGGACCCCAGACAAAGTATATATTTTCTGAAAGCGGAGGACGAGACGGTTTTAATGGTTACCATCTAGGCGTACAAGATGTTCATCTACACAAGTTTTAATTTGTTTATGTTAAAAACTCGAAAATCTCCAGAAATCACTAGGACACCCTTCACCCAGGCACTTTTTTTAATGGACTCCAGGCAAAGTATATATTTTCTGAAAGCGGAGGACGAGGCGGTTCCAATGGTGACCATCCGTTGTACAATATATTCATCTGCAAAAGTTATGAATTTTTTTTTGAATGTTAAACTCGAAAATATCCAGAAATCACTACCCACACTCTTCATCAGGCACTTTTTCAATAGACTCCAGGCAAACTATATATTTTCTAAAAGCGGAAGACAAGATGGTTTTAAAAACATTTCCCTTGCTGACGTTGCTGTTCATCTACAGAAATTACGGATTTCTTCTTTTAGAAAATCCGTAAATGCTTGAAAATTACAAAATTACTTACATTCAAGCAAACAAATTTTTGCATAAAGAAGAAATTGAGACCACCACTTCCCCACCCCCCCCCCCCCTGGTCGACATTTTACGATTTCGTGATCAACTGAAACACCTTTCACCCGGAAGGGCTGCGACCGCTGTGACCCCCTTTACCCTGGAGGGGTCATTCTCACACATACCGTTGTTTGAAGAAGATCAGAGAAGAAAAAATGACGTAAAATAGATATAAAAAGCAAGAGAAACCGCTGAAAACCAGATAAAAATGCTGCAATAAGGTTTGAAATCTTTCGTTTGGCGGCTTTTTAAAGTGCAAGTTTTCGCTTCAAGACCAGCAAATCGCAACGCGGGGTTTTGATTTTTGATGCGTCCTTTGAATTTTTACCCTCGCGCCGTCCCTCTTGTACCCTGCGACGTTGTCTGGATTCTTCCGCTCATCATTCTGAGCAAGTATCGTCCAAGCTGGAGAAAATTCGTTGCGAAACCACTGAAAAAGAATAAGGTAAAGAAAAACGCATTTTTTTGTAATTTTCGCAAAAAAAACCGGCATAAGCAGAGAAATAAGCTCGGCGACGTTGTCTAGATTATAGACAGAAACAAGACCTATCGACTACACAAAAAAACTGCGTGAAAAGAGTCAAACTAGGAGAAAAACGAGAGATTTTCAAAAACAAGGTTTTTGCCGGATTTCTCGTTTAAATCATAAAAAGGAGTCTTGCGACGTTGTCAGCGTGAAAATAGAGATCAAGAGCTTCAAATTGATATACAGCTTGCTAAAACTGGGTTCGAAACAGCGAAGAAAAGGGTACCAGAGCCATATGCCCCGTGCACCGCGTTTGGGGTAGCGAGGTAGCGCGCAGCGCGCGGAAACGCAGACGAGCAGCGGAGACAGACCAGAGCCGGCGGGGCATTTGGCTCTGGTCATTGATCTCCGCGGGGTCATAACAAAACCCTACAATATTATATATCGTTGTGATCTTCATGAGACGGCCAGGAGCACTGACAACGTCGCAGGTCTTGAAAATCACTCCATAACGAGATAGACCAGCATTTATGTGGCGACTCCCTGCGCAGGATTTCAGCGCAGTTTCTCGATTTTATTGAATTCCAGCGGCTTTCATAAACCTCCAACGCTCAATCGCAGTCTACAGAAAGGTTAATTGATAAGTTTCGTCCTAATTTCTACTGAATTTTTGAAGAAAAACCTTCTTTTCAGCAAAAAAGGCCATAAAAACGCGATCCTTCGGTTTTTTGAGCTTTTTCTGGATGTCACTACTATATTTGCCTCATTCACATTTATTCTTACATAGTTAGTCATTAGTTATATCAATAATCCGGGCTTCGCCCCGGATGACGTATTCCTCTCCAGGTGAAGGTTGTGTCCTCTCATGACACTCAAAGTGAAGGTTACCAGAGTACGTGGCTCTATGTATCGAAGGTATGTTCTCACATTATCGCACTTGTGCTCCCCTACCTGGAGGCAAATGTAAAATCAAATTCCTGAATTCTCTAAAAGACTGCGTTCAAGTCACGGCAGTTTTCGTAGTGGGTGCGACTAGTAACAACTATGTCATTCAAGGAAGCTGCCATGCTTTCTAGCGCAGATCATCGCGTCCAAAATTTGCCGCAATAATTCCGGAGTTGACTTCACCTCAAGGGCATTTGGGTGAACGACTGTCCTTCGATCAGGTTGTTGAAAACGCCTTCAGCTGTGGGTAGGGGTGTTGGTGCAACGCATCCTTCAATCCGGTGGAGAAGTCAACGACGAACCTTCCCGCTTTTCTGTCTAATCGCGACAGTGCTTCAGAGTAATCACAGGTAATATCACCCCCTTGTTAATCAGATCTATCTCAGCGACTAGATCCATAAGAGCCTATTGTCGCTTCTTTCTAAGACAGGTTTAGCGTTTTCTTCAGAAAAGTTCTGCTTTTGCTTCGCAAATCTTCCCCCCCTCGGAATCGAAAACATCTGGGAAGTAGTTCCGCTCTGCGATAAGTTTGTGCTTCAATTCTTCATGCATTATCCGGCTGCGGTATTTATCTTCCAGCTCTAGATAAGCAGGGAGTTAAATGCACCACTCTAGCTTAAGCCCATTGGTACTTTCCCTGACATAGTAAAGAACGGTGGAACAGGCAGATTCAGTCATTAAAATGAATAACACTGCCTGTTCCACCACATTTTGCGGCGAAATTTTCAAAAATTCTCCGCTAGTCTTTATGGACGAACCTTCTGTTTTTTCATCGGCATTGTATAAAGCATGTTCCATCTCTGACGAGATTAGTGATATAGGCTTCTGAGTTGAGCTGGATGACTCTTCATTTTAACATTGATGTAGGATGAAGATAACTTTGGAGCACTGATTGCTAGTGGCTGAACTGTATTCTAAAAATGAAACTGTTCTCTCATTGACACTTTTTCAGGCCACTCCGGCCGCCTTCTGGTGTCGCTTCCATCTCAATTCCAGCCGGGTCCATCTCTGCGAACGGCAACGATACTATGAGCATGGGAGATACATTGTGTGTGCATCAATTGAGCTGAAGCTTTGCACCAGAGGTGCTGTAGGAGATCCGGGTCTCACAAAAGTGTGAAGGTGATCCCGGCTGCCACTGGCTGACAGTAAACGTGGTACTGTCGGACATCACTTCCCAAAAAGGTAGGCCGAAGGAGGAGATTTGAAAGTCAACGTTGACTCGGTGGGAGGTAGGGGGGGGGAGGCAATCGTTCGACCTCTTTTTCGCAAAATTCTCTTGTTCCATTTCGTAAACTATTTCACTATGAAAAAAGGAAAATGAGCGAAATAAATGCAAACAAATAATTGAAAGCATATTTCCACGTAATTCACTTAAAGGAACTCGCCATCATATCAAGTAGGGGACCATCATCCGGAGCATTTACAGCCTCAGCGCTTCTACGGTTTCGGGGCCTAAAGCTCCTTGAAAATCTTCTATGATCTTCGAAGCTCTGACCCAACGGTCTTTTTTAACCCAACAACTTTGACCAAATCGCCCAAAGGCAGGAAGATACGTTTAATAGAGCAGCATGAATACTGCAAACAAACATGCTTATTGGACGTTGTATGTGGAAGGGAAGTTTACCGAGACTTCACCGCTTTCATCAGTAAATTTTGTTATCACGTACTTTGAGAAAGGTAAGTTGATCAAGTAAGCAACCACCGAGAATCATTTTGCGCCATTTTAGGATGCTAGTGTCAGCTGATATTTCAACTCTTACAAATTTTGTGTGTGAAGGTGTGTGATATTGCGATTTTATAGGCTCTGTGGAGTAAGGTTTTCCTTACCTCAGCAGTATCTAGCCACTGAAACATCGCCGAGAGCCAGGCCATAAAAAAGCATATAAAAAAATTGGTTTTCGTGTTTCAACAGGTCATAGCTTCCTCAGAACTTCATGGATTGGATTGAGATTCATAGAAAAAATCTCTTTTTTCAAGAAGATTTAGATGATATACAGGGTGTCCCAAAAGTAAGTATCGAACGTTTGATCGTTAATAACTCTCTTCCCAAGAAGTCTTTTGCCTTGCTTTAGGTACCGTTTTGTAGAGCTGGCTTCAACTTAGATTTGCAGTATAGAACGAATCACTCATCTCTCTTCATTACTGTAGGATTACGGTAGAAACTTCAAGGGGGTTTTAAGCAATAAAAGGCCATATTTTGCCCCAGAAAGGAAACAAAACAGCCTTAAAACTTTTACACTAGGCTAATTAGAGTTGCTGATTATAACTGTAAAGTTCCCAACTTATTATGATGCTTCATTGAAGAGTTATGCCAGGTAAGAAGTAGCGGCCATTTTTTCAATGTTTCTAAAAAGTGGGATTGCACGGTTTGGAAAGCTTCGTAATCTTGTGAATAGTTAATTATTGAACTCAGCGTCCATAAAAACCCTATTACAAAAGTTTTCATGATTTTTTGAAAAATTTTGAAACGGCAGCTTTTTTCACATTAACGCCATATGTTTCAAGTTTCTACCGTAATCCTACAGTAATGAAGAGAGATGAGTGATTCGTTCTATAGTGCAAATCTAAGTTGAAGCCAGCTCTACAAAACGGTACCTGAAGCAAGGCAAAAGACTTCTTGGGAAGAGAGTTATTAACGATCAAACGTTCGATACTTACTTTTGGGACACCCTGTATAATATGGGGGTGTTAAATGCCTCCTACGAGTTATGCCATGGAAGGGGGGGGGGGAGGGGGACTTTTTATCCTGATTCTCTGCCTAGCCCACTTCAATGTATTGACTGGAGGCCGTCAGAGAAGGATTAGTGATGAGAAGTCTCCCCCACCCCCCGGACAAAGTCGTAGGAAGCTCAAACACCCAAATAGTCTAGGTCGTTTCAAAAGTTCTGTCCAACTTTCTATTATATTTCTTGAGTCTCTAAAAACCTAAATTTCAATCTAAATTTAAATAAATAAATTTTTTTTAAAACTATCCAGTTTGACGCACTAGTGCTTCCATATGAGGACGCTCGGACATATTTGGCTGCCGTCACTAAGTAGCTTACATTTCAGAGATTCTTTTGCGGTTAAAGAGGAATTGAGTTATGTTTGCTGTGAAGAAATCTTTACCAGCAGATCAGAAAACCCACTATTTAAGCCCTCCTCCGCGCGCGAAAATATGCCGACTTTTTACAATTGATTTTTTCTTGCTGTCACAAGCGAAGAAAGCCAATTGGCTCATGCTCTCTGCTTGCTCTCGCTTTCCTCTATCATATGCATCACCTGTCGCTATATGTAGGTAGTTGTCGCTTGTTGAGAAACTGTGTTTTTCTTCTTTCTTTGAGAAAAATTGGAAGAAGTTAGATTGATAGATTGATTCCAGATTTGCAGACCTCCAGATTTGCCTGGATGCTGCCTTTAATAGAGTGTTCTGACAGAGCCGGGTGGGGCTGGGTATGCCAACTAGTTATTTGATAAAGCCAGCTACAAGATGGTGTTTGGTTTGCGGAAGAGTCGATCTAACTTATTCAAGAATCTCAAGTCGCAGTGGCGATCTGAAACGAAATGCATATAGTTAGATGTCTTGTTGAGCTGATACCATATCTAACCTTCGTATCTGTTTAGCTTTTCCTGGAAGAACTTATGAGCTTTTGCAAATTCAAATATGCTACATTCAGCATAACATCTTTGTCTGGAAAATTTTAGATATCCAGAAAATTGATTTCAGTCAAAGCAGATCAGAAACCTTCTCGCTCAAACATATACTGAACACATCAGACATTCATATGTACATTTGCCGTGAAAATAAAAGAGAGCAAAAATTGTCCTCTTTTTCATCTTTTTTTTAATGTTGAAAATTTCTTGACAATGACGTCCAAAGGTGAAAATGCAATGTCATAGTTGCAAATTTTTCTTGTATCTAGTTATCTTGTTATTATCTTGTTATTTATGTAGGACAAATCCAACATTGCTTTCGCCACAGAGCATACATTTTGATTTCTCTTTAGCTATGGAGGATATAGAGCACGTGTTATATGCATATTCAAACGACAAGTAACTTTTACAAGCAAATTAAAGGTTTGTACTTCGTGGGCATAGATTTACGAGCATTCGAATGTTTTTAGATTCTTCTTCCTAACTTTCCGTGATAAACCCTAACATTGTTTAATAATCATCTTGTGGGTTTGCTTTTGCTCTATCGAATAATATGCTTCTTACACGCATTAATTTTGCATCACCTAATACTTACTGAAGTTACAAGTGTACACTTTACAAAATTGTTTCAAACGAATAGTTCATTTTGCATTGACAGACTAAAAATCATCACCTATTTCAGTTCGAGGAAAAGACTGCTTATTCGATTTGAACCTGGTTTGCCGATTTTCCTGCATGATTCAGAAATTTGTTGAAAAAAGAGACATGCTGATTTACTGTGTATTATTATAGAGTAGGAAGCACAGGCAATGAGAAACTGGTTCACATTTAGCCACTAAGCACCTATGTTGTTGTTATACATAACTAAATATTTATTTGGGAATGTTGATCTCAAAAAGAACTCTGCAAAGCACAACGGATGATCACTGCGAAGAGGCGTGCTACTTTTAGCCAACAAAACCCATGAACAAAGGCTTTTTCTCTGATGTTCAACAAGCAATCATAGGACAACAATACTGTACCAAACTGATCGCGGCAAAGAAGATTATGGTTTTACTAAGTCGTTATTAATTTATGATTTCGGATAGAAACACCAGTAAGAAAGATAAAAGATATACTTTTGTTAATTCCTAGCTGGTACTGAAGGCTTGTGAAGCAAGGCAGCCACGCTATAAAAAATTTTCCCTTCCAAACATTAATCAAAGATAGAGCTCAATATTTGTTTGGTTGTCTGTCTGTCTGTCTGTCTGTGCTCTCGGTAGGTACGTTCCGAGAGGGAAACTCTTCTTCTGAACCGATCCGGACAAGTTTTGCCCACATATACTTTGGGGGTGAGATTGGGTATCGTAGGCTAACATTTTGTTATCAAGTATCGATTTATAACTTCCCAGCAAATTTGGAGCTAGAGTTTGGTAATTGGTACACGAGGGTAAGTGAGCTTAATGATTAAGACGCACTATACGTTTTTATTTTTGGCCACCCTTAACGACTCCATGACCATTAATTGCAATTTTTGATTTGGGGGCGCTGAGGTTGGTATAGAGGGGAAGTGAGCAGCTAATACGAACATGTCGCTTAGGAAAAGAAGCCTTGCTCATGTTGGATTTTGCGGTTTTTTTTTGAGGAGATGGCATTTGATTTAGGGAAGAGGGTAGGAGGGGAGATTTGTGTGGTGTTTGTTTGTGTTTGGGTTGTTTTCGTTGTTTTCGTAATCTGGATGTTCGTGACCGTGAGCATGTGATTACGATAACAGTGCGGTCTTGGAAGGAAATGCTGTAGAAATGGAAAATTTTTTACTGCAATAAACAATTATTATATTTTTATTGCCACTAAATTCGAACTCATTGGTAGTACGCGGAAAATTCCGAAACATTTTTTATGGATGAATGGTTTTCTGCTGCTTTCTACTCTTCTTTGATTGCAGTGTTTTCTGCTCATTCCAATTTAAATATAGGTTCCATTTCAAAGTTGAGCCTAAGTGACAGCAACAATGCAATGCACCAGAAGCCATCAAAATTGCAATCTGTATGAGTTACGCACCCCATTCGCATAAGTAAGTACGCATCCGTATCGCGAAAGCCTTGTATGCGAACAGCCACTCAGTAAAGCTCGTACCTCGCGCGATTTCGGTCATGGCACAATTCAGCACTGCTACAGGGCTTGTCAATTCAGTGTACCAGCATCTCCGCTTTCGCGTGACCACCTCGCCTGACTGTGCAGCTCTTTCGCGGATATGCCCTCTGATCAAAAGGTGGGGCCTCAATCAATTAGAGAGCATATTTGCGAAAGAGGTGCAAAATGCAGGCAAGGCGGCCGCGGGAGAGCGGAAACGCTCATGTACATACCTGATACTTGACCATGGATAAGCCCTGCAAAATGCTCATGATTCTTCGTAAGGACACTTTCAACAAGCAAGTGGAATGCACGTAACAGTTCAAAAATTATACGCCTGTGCATCTGGCAAGTCGCCGACAATAGCGATTCGGTAGATCGCGCGAGGTACGACTATGACCGAGGCCTAAGGCTAATTTGAATCCATAATGCACGAGATGGCGCGAAGCTTTGGTATTACCCCAATGGAAAACGGACGCGTTCGGAACAGGCTGTACTTGGATAGATCACTGAAAAAGATGCAAACTTTACGAAAAAAAATCTACAGCGAGGCATAATGGTTTACAGGTATCATGCATTGCAATAGCGAGTTCACTATGGTTCGAAGCAGATGCGATCCAAAGTGTGCGTGCTATGCAAAGAAGCAAAGTGAAGTGAAGTGAAGTCAAGTGACGTGTGAAACACGCAAAATTCAACGCCCATTTGATCCTTAGTGTGGTGTATTACCAAATTTGCGGTATGCCCGGTAAGGAAACAGTAAGTGGCTTTGCAATGATCGATCATATGAAAACACAAGTTCAGTAGCTGCTCGCTCTGCTGGCGACTTTGGTAGTTTGCTGCAAGGCACTTTGCATAACTTGGAAGTAATGTGTGGTCTAGGGTGGAGGACTATATGTCGCCGAATGTGGAAGAGTCCCGCGCGGATTTCCTGCAGGAACGCATGTCCGCGCATGTACAAGGGTGCGTATTTGTTGCAAATAACCGCGGGGACCGCCCTTTTTCGGCGGCATATAGTCCTACCCGTGTGATCTATACTAAATATGTATGCTGTGCATCACAAACCGCCCGGACATATCTGAACAGTCGGAGATAGCGTAGCGATAGCAGTTTGGATTAATAAGTATACTGAACGCGAGCTATGCCTAAGCCCTCGGACAATCTTTGTGGCGACGTCCCATCGCTAGAAAAAGTTTCAAACCCAATGCATCATACCTCGCGTGAATTCAGTCGCTGCGCGATTTGACATGCAACAGCTCTTCATCACTGGGCAAAAGCGCTTTGCTGGGGACAAGACTTGATGCGTTTGTGACTATGTGTAAAGGTTAAGAGTCTATCATATAAGGACTACGCACGGGAAACCCGTAAATATGTGGCATAGTGGTCGGGAGTTTTAGCGATTTGATGATATACTGGGTATACCTCGCGCAATTTCAGTCACGACGCGATCTGGCAATACACAAATTGTGCATAACTTCGTAAGGTTCTAAATGCACAAGATGGGGCATGTTATCAATTTACGAAAGTCAAAAAGCTGTGCTTTTGGGATGTGTAATTATCGAAATTGAAAACATCTGGCAAATTGCCAGATCGCGTGGCGACTGAAATCGCGTAATCCCGCTGCCTAATACTTTGGGCCTTAGAGCATAGGATGTATTTTCATTTCGATCTGTTGTGACTTCTATCCAATGATTTTATCTCGCAGCTACAGCGCGAAATTCGAGTCGCTCGAGTTGGCGAAGTTGCCACAGATACAGCGAGTGGCTGCTACAAGGTGAAAGAAACATTTTGTGCCAGTTGCCGTATCTGCATAGAACATGGTCTTTTCTGAAACTACGTACACTAAGAAAATCATAGCCTCAAGTTTGGCTCCCGGACCATTCAATCCTTAAGGCGTGTTCTATCAGATAATAAAATAATAATCTCTTTACGTTTCAGCTTTACTGTCCTGTATTTGGTTATGACTATACATAAACAACTTAGCAAGCACTGTAGCA
Organism: Cylicocyclus nassatus; assembly: GCA_958299035.1. Taxonomy (NCBI): domain Eukaryota; kingdom Metazoa; phylum Nematoda; class Chromadorea; order Rhabditida; family Strongylidae; genus Cylicocyclus; species Cylicocyclus nassatus. Next base: position 52,776,115 of record CATQJL010000316.1, on the reverse strand, counting down.
CTGTAGTAGAAAACCGTACAGGTCCTCGGATGTTTCCAACAAAGTGTTGCTGACATGATTTCACTAGTTTTGAAATAGAGCCTCAAAAGTGAGAGTTGTGAGTATCTGCCCCCATAAAAAGTGAAGTTTGTTTTTAAACAACTGAAAAAGAGAAAACAAGCGAAACAAGCAGCAAAACCTGAAGAAACTCTTGGAAACCTGATAAGAACAAACGCTGCATTGAGTTTGGAATCTTTTATTTGGCGGTATTTCAGATTGCAGGTTCTTGCTCCAGGTTCAGATCCAAGACACGGAAGAAAAGCTAAATTCTTCTTTGTGATTGATTCAAGAACAACCATGTTTTTGAGGTGTTGATTATGGGGGAGAAGATAAACAAGGGAAAATTTAGTTCTAGATTGGATTTTGTTTAGGTCGAAATACACGTCAGAGCCAATCTGGTTTTTGAAGGCCTCTTCTAAACATTTATTCCCTCCTCATAATTTCTGCTTCTGGAGACTTAGCTTTGTTCTGCTCACAATTCTGAACAGCCTTGACCCTAGGCATGAGAGAAATGGTGTCTCAGTAATATAGCTCTAATAAAGCTTGATATCATTCTGATTCGTGACACATGACGATCAGCATGATATATAATATATCTATGTCATGATTGAGAGCACTCGTCGAAAGTGTAATCACTCCTTAGCTAAGCCAACAATTTCGTGCGCCGTGTGCTACTATTTCCGTACATTTAAGCGCTATTTTTCGTGTTTATTGAGCTCCAACAGCTTTCGTGAGCATTTAAAATTCAATGTAGTCTAAAATGATATTACCTGAAAAACGTTGTCCTGATTGTGGTAACTTACAAAAATACCTCGATTTGACATAAAAAGGCTTCAAAACGCATTCTTCCCTTTTGTTGGGATAATTTTGATAATAATAGTGTGTATACTTGCTTTCTCACATTCATTCCAATTTAGTTATGGTCTTAACATTTGAGGCTTGCTTTGCCCTGGAAGATCTTTTTTTTTTCTGGCGAAGGTTGTGTTTTCTTATGTCGCTCAAGGTACAAATTATCACAGTGCCTGTATATTCTCAGACGTTTTGCAGAACTTCCCATCAACTTTCTGGAAACCTAGAAACTTGCGTAAGTCTTCATGTAGATGGAGAAAATCTTTTAGTATTTTCAAGATTATGTGTTTACTAGCTGGCTTACCCGGCTCCGCCGTATGTTCCGAATAGAAAATTTCATTTCTTAACCGATCCGGACCTAACTTGGCACACATACACTTCGGGCCCCGGCGGGTTCACAGTCTACTTTTCGTTATCGATCGATGTCAATTTTATCGATTTTTTGCAAAATTTTAGCTAGGGGGCTGGAATTTGGCAGGGGGTGTAATCGAGCATGCTGATCACCCCCACGGGGGTGATCAGCATGCTCGATTACCCCCCTGTGCCAACTCCCAGCCCCGTAGCTCAAACTTTGCAAAAAATCGGTAAAATCGACATCGATCGATGACGAAAAGTAGCCTATGACTCCCGCCGGGGCCCGTAGTGTATGTGTGCCGAGTTTGGTCCGGATCGGTTCAGAAATGGAATTTTCTATTCGGAACATACGTACATACATACATACAGACATACAGACATACATACAAACAGACATTCAGCTTTATATATAAGATTAATTCTCGCAAAACACGAAGTAGTTTTAAGGGCCGGGCATACTTCATACGATTTCAGTCGCGACGCGATTTGGCAATATTCCAACTGTTCATAACTCACTGTAATCAGCTTTTAAATGTATAGAAGATAAGGCATTTCATCAAGCCACGTAAGTTATACACACTATGCATGTGCAATTTGCTAGTGCTGGATCTGAAGACTTCTGGCGAATTGCCAAATCGCGTCGCAACTGAAATCGCGTGAAGTATGCCCGGCCCTTTATCCACTTGTTCTGCCCGTGTTTTACGTAAACTTCATTTCACTCTAAAATTATTCTATACCAGTCAAAAATCAGCAACCGGCCGACTACTTTATGTGTTGGGATGCATTTTGAAGAGCAAATGTAGATAAAGCGCATTCATGGTCTGCAGAAGCCAAAACGCGTTTTTAGGGTTGATCAAGGGCATCATTATCCTATTCTGCTGAGTATGACTAAAGATTCTGATCAGACCACAGCACAGGTGGCTTGCCAAGCAAGCTGAATATCTTTTTTGGGAGAACAAAGGGGATATCGTTTTTGCGGTCCACGTACCGCTGGTACGCCGCCGGCATTCTGGCGGCAGGCTTTCCCAAGCAAACAGAGGGCTTGTTTACAGCGTGAAGATGAAATAACACCGAAATCGGCGTGTAGATGGACAATCAGGAGTTAGGCCTATGTATGAGAAATTATGAAAAAATTATGTAAACTGGAGGAGTGCTCAATTTTTTTCGGAAGGTGGCTTGAAAGCCACCTGAAAGCCAACTGAGATGGCTTAGGAAAGGAGAATTCATAAAATCTCCTTCCTTCACATAATTTTCTTACTTTCTTTACATAAACCTCATCTACGTCCCAAACACGACAAGTTGGTTCCTTAACCGCCTCAAACCACGTCCTCTCCACTTAGTTACAGCCCCTAAAAATTTTGAATGGCTGCGGCAACGCTGCTTCAAGCGTTTCTGATGCTCTTTGTCTTTTTTCTTTGTTTTTTTGTTCCGTTCCTTTTCATGTGTTTTCCTTTCTAAGATTTCTTGGCGGATGTCGTACTTTCATAGTGAGATCAAAGGACTTCGTTTTTTTAGTTTCGGGAAGCCACCTTGCCGAGCCTGATTTTGATGAAAACATATTTAAAGACATTAAGTGGAGTATTACAACTGTTTTTACGAGAATCTCGTTTAGAACCTTTCCTATGAGCCAAATTCGTATACAGGTACGTTTTCTCCACCAAAGGTGTCATCCAAAATACCACGTAGATTTTACCAAAGTAGATAGGGACCGCAAAATTAGAAATGATGGTTACACATACCTTTACAGAAAATTGCAATGAGATGTGTGTTATATGTATGGTGTGTGTGTGTGTGTGTGTGTGTGTGTGTGTGTGTGTGTGTGTGTGTGTGTGTGTGTGTGTGTGTGTGTGTGTGTGTGTGTGTGTGTGTGTGTGTGTGTGTGTGTGTGTGTGTGTGTGTGTGTGTGTGTGTGTGTGTGTGTGTGTGTGTGTGTGTGTGTGTGTGTGTGTGTGTGTGTGTGTGTGTGTGTGTGTGTGTGTGTGTGTGTGTGTGTGTGTGTGTGTGTGTGTGTGTGTGTGTGTGTGTGTGTGTGTGTGTGTGTGTGTGTGTGTAAAAATTGGTCCTTTAGCGTATAACGTTTTTGCACCGAACTTTCACACTGATATTCTCTATCTTACAATCTAATCGGGATTTGATGATTTGCCATAAAATGTGTCAACGCTGTTGACACTACAGTTTAGTTTTTGAAGCTTGCGAAACACATAAGAGAATAATTTCACTAATCAAAACTATTATGAGACAATCATCCAGTGTAATATGCAATTCCCACAATCCAATAGAAACTTGGACGTCATGTGCCATTATACGAGAATGCAAACATCGGTACGTTTTTTGCAACCGGTTCTGATATTAAAGTGACAATTTATGGTGAACAGCATTTGAGGTCGGAACCATCCAGATGTTACTACATTCCCTCCAACAGTGGCAGTTTTGCCTTTCCGAGTTCGATTAATGCTGTTTGATTTCTAGACGATTTTCAATAGTAATCACTGGGATAAGATTGCTATTGTTGATCATTGCATTTTTTGTGCGCATTTGTCTTCTGTAATCAAAGCAAAACGCAAGGACTTTGCGAAAGTCATGGTTAGCTTGATGAACAAATTTTATGAGTGGGGGTAACTAGTTGATTTTTTATGCCGTTTTCCTCCTACGCACTAATTCTAATTCTAATTTTAATTCGTTCGAAAAGTGATAATTCATTTTTGCCCAGAATTCTTGGATGAATTATTTAGATAAGATGTCACATCACAGTTGGATTTTGGGATTCTCAGATTGTCAAAGCGTACCGCATTCAGTTGGTATGGGTCACTCTCCACATTTTCATTTTTAAGTTGACCCAAAATCCCTGTTCACGAATTCCATAAAAACATTTTGGGATTTTAAAGGCTATTATTGGACGTCTAAGTTCTGGACATAGCCAAAACCAAAATGCGATTATTTTGTAAAATTCTAGTTTTGTTCGAATCAATAGCATTGTGGGTTTGGCTTAGCTAATGGTATTTTCATGACGTTACTGTACCATGCTAGTGCCATGGGAGTGCTTTGCAGAGAATTTGTGCAGTTTATGGAAAATCCCAATTGTAGATACAGTTGGTCGTCTGTATATAAGTGGAACAAGGCTTCCACTCTTGTCAAGACATTTTGTCTTGATGAGCTTTTTTGACAAAACAAAACTTTCGTTCTTGCCCAGTACTCAGTCAAGGTTGACTACAAGCGACTCTAGTAGAAAGCCAGCAAGCATCAAAGGCGACTTTCGACTGTAAGCGCTCTGTGAGAGAATAAAGTTCTCGAAGTGGCTGTATTATCAGCACTGACCTCATATGTAACAGCGTAAGGAGGATTAGTAGAACAGGCACACAAAGGCTCTGGATCTGTAAGCTGTTCGGTGGTTTTATTTGGAGTAAAGCTGCTCAGACTACTTTCTTACTACTGTAGTGCCCTTTGCTTGAATCGTTCTCCATGCTCATCGAACGTCCTAAATACGTGTTGAAAGACGTGCACTATTTTCGTGTTCATGGCATTCTTCATCGAGTGACTCTTTTGCTGATCTATTCGCACTGCGAATAGCTCAGCTCGCCTCTGCTTCAGTCACAGCTTACAAAAAGAGGACGATGTCATCAGCAAAGCAAAACTTTCAATGGGATAATACTTCTACTTGAAGGCATTTCTGATTCCAGTGCATCCAGTGCAGCTTCAACCTATTGCAAGACACCGCATGAAAACAGTTTCGGTGAGACACATCGCGTTAACGAACTCGATCCTTGGTTAAGGGTGCTGGAATGGCTGAATGTAGTCTGCCATGCAGTACTTGATCAGTATCTTACTTATGTAGGCTCCACATCTTGACTGATTATCTCTAACAGGTTGGCGTTGGACTTGCGCTCGCAAGGATTTTCTTGTAGCCGACGGTAGTTGAAGGGCAGGCGGTACTCTTGGAGGTCTTCCATGACGTTTGACGTCTGGATGTGGGTCTTGCAACTTGATCGTTACGTTACAGAATCCAGCGTCCTTAAAGCTTCACTTAGTAGTTCCAGGTTCAGAAGCCTTCGTGAAGTGCTTGTCCAGCGCACTCAGAAGAAGGATGGACGGGTGAGGATTTGTCGGTTTTTGCTTCAAAACATGTGGAAGGTTCTCCACTGAAATTCCTTCATTTTGAAAGTAAGGTACTAGATGCGCTGCGAGCATTTCGCGTACACGGTGTCCTACGGCTCGCAAAAGCTCTTCTCTGAGATGTTTTGATCCTGGAACAGCGCTCTTCCTGCCCTGACCTTCGTAAACGACTTCTATGTGCTATGACAGTTTTTTAGCTTCCACTAATCGTATATCATTCCTGACGGGGTCACTACAAAAGGATGAGATTGTAAGATCGATCAGACTATAGCTTCGGTTGATGAAAGTGTCTTGTTTGGTATTTGAGTTAACCGCTTCTATGCGCGATCCAATGTCCATTGCTGCAAATTGCACAACTTAAAAGGACGATTTCTTCTTTCCATCTTTTTTTCCACATCCATTCTGACATAGTCTTAGGCTGAAAATTCAGTTTTGCAGTTTTCGTAAGAAAGGAGCTCCAATTTTTTCGACATTATGACTCAGAGCCGCAACAATGGAAAATGTGAGGTTTGAGCTGTCTTGACTGCTTGTTCTTAAAGCTCAAGCAATAGAATAGATTCATAGAAACTTGAGAAAATCTTTGAAAAAAGTACTTTCTCGTTTTTTCTCTATGTTAGTTTAGCTTCACCCAACAGGCAGCCTTCCATTCAATTTAATAAAAAGTTTTGCTTTTGTTATAATGAACATTTTCCCTGTTGATTGGTTACCATAGCATACACATAATTAACATGGTTCAAAAAAGTTCTAAGCTGCAACATATTTCCGTTGCCCCTTCCCATCTTCTCAAAATCAAGATGGGCAACTGAAGGTTTACGCATGCTTGCATAGGCATATGCAAAATCGTCTCTGCATCTACCTACAAAAACAAGGTTGACTCAATTTTCAAGGTTCATATGACTTAGGAGTGGTCTCTAGAGAAGAAGATTTGGGAAGGCGCAAAACGAAAAGCTGCTGGGAGAGATTGTTTAAAAACAAAAGTAATGTCTGATTGCAAAATCTGTAAGCTAGTACATTAGCATTCGCATCTTCACTATCATAGGCATTTCTTAAAACTAAATATTACAGCCGTGCTCATATCTGTCTCAAAATCGCAATACCATGTTGGATGTGTTTCGTTTGGCGCCATCTATTACCAATGGTTTTTCATAGGAATCTAACAAATTTTCGTTATCCCGATAAATATCTTTCAAAGAAATGATCGGTGCTCGGTATCTCGTGCTCGACATCTAGGACATAATAGCAATGCCAACGCTGCCGCCTCTTTGACCTAACTTTATAACTCGACATTCTTCACTCTTCGCCGACAGTACGCACGGAACGTTGTTGCTCTGTTGCATCGCGCAATGATATTCACGCTGTGTGAATAGTCTACGTTGGCAATACTTAAAACTGCTACGTGCATGCTCCTCGTTTTGAGGTAGATTCATGCAGTCATTATCACTGACATTCATGTTGCAGCATGTTCCGTTTCACAGTGATGCATTAACTAGTATCTGTATACTTTGCCTTCAGATTTGGAGGAAACTAAATCACATTTCCTAATTCTTGCAGTCTCTTCGTCACAAAATGCACTCAGTGCAGTCAACTGGTTGGCGAACAAAGCTCGCCTTTCATTTCCCTCTGTAACTTCACTGTGGTCATCAACTGTGATCTACAGTGTTTGCCACTGATCTGCCGTCGTGCAGTTCGAGTGAATTTGGTGCAATGGCGTGGAGATTGTGCTCTGACGCCTATGAAACCGCAATCTGCGCAGGTTATGAAATAAAGGATTGCTATCGCCAAGTGAATTCTCTCACCAGCATTTCGCGATTTATGTAGTAAAGACTCCGCGAAATATAGCGTATGCATATCTTCCACCTCTGCCTGCAGGAAATGATTTTCATTTAGGGGTCTATTTACCTAGAAATCGTGATTTCCAATATTCTGCTGCGATAGATTGATTTTTTACTCTGCTTTAGGCAGAGTTGTCTGCAAAGACACCAATCTCATGTTTTTTTTCATCTGCCTGCAAATAATGGTCTAATCCGTTTGAAAATTACCGTTTTGGTAAGACAGAATCCTAATCTGAATCTGAATTTTGAATGCGCCTTCAATGAAATTTATTTTGTCTTGTAGCTTGTTTCACTTATTGTTAGAATCTTGTTCCTGCTCAAGCGGTATAAACCAACTCGCAAAATCTAAGTAAGTTTTGTCTATGTTCGCTTTTTCTTTCATTCGTATTGAATAACTCAAAAACCTGTCTATACTTTGCAGTTTTGATTAGAAAACAAAAAAAAAATGAGAAAGGAACTACTGCTCCCAACAACCACCAGCTAACATGATACTGCCCTTTTGCTTAACGAGTTTACGCCGACTTACTCCCATGTGGAAAAACATGACTATCATATTGAAAGCAAGTTGTACTTTTCATACACTTTATCTGCACAATTATACTTTCAAGTCATTTCAAAAGTTCACGGCTTTTTTCCGTCTTTTTTATACGAATTGTTCCGCGATAATTCACCTTTAAAAAAGAACCTTTTGCCGAGGTCATTCCTGATTCGTAAGATAAAAGTTTGTTTAAAGAAGTTGACTCTCTTTGTTAACTTTACTGAATTCCTAGAAAGCAAAAATAGACATTTCAGCGACAACTGCCTTTCCTCTTTGGTGGGAGATCATACAAAAGTTTTTACCTGGGCCGTCCCGTAGTAATCCCTTGTCGTCGCAACATAAAGAAGACGCATTCGTGATTACCCGAAACAAGTCACAACTTGAGCAAGACGATGCGTTGATCGCCGCAAAAGTTGACCGCTTTCCCGACGCCGGACCCGCAATGAATAACGTGAGCAGGCGCGCTGTAAGTGACACTTTAGCAGTAGCAAAAAAAGGCTGCATTGGAGAGATTGAAGTACATAGTTTCTGGTAAACCACTGCAGGAAAACAATGAGCAGATCTTCCGCGCTGTGTTCTCCAGTGTAATATTAACAACAACAACTCAATTACTAAAGCTACCTTCGAGATACCTCATATAAGGGCACAACTGAGATTTGTTAGCCACCACTGCAGATAGCGCAGTTCCACTGTCGCCGCCACCAAACACTTGTGATACAGGTACCTAGAGTTAAGCATTCCTTTTGCAAAGCCGTGGACAAGAATGTATTTTTGTCAAATTTATATTTCAACAAACATTAAGCGCTGAACAGCTTCCAGAGGGATTTATCGGGCAAACAGTAAACTATCGAAAAATCATTGGAAAATAATGGTAAGCGCAAAAAAATGCCATTTTGGGCATCTCACCCAGCACCATGGAAGTGTCAAACTGCGCCAATGGAGCAAACAAAATACACAATTTTTTTAAAAAACGCAACACCGTCTTAACTCTATAGTGAAGTAGAAAGTTTCAAGCATTTCGAAAAGCTGTATACCAAATGTTTCAACGTGTACACTGGAATAGCGAAAGCGAGCAGTATACGAGCCATTAATGGAAAAACTTTTAGAGTGAAAACAAACACAGATTAGCTTTATCTGCATCATTACAAAAATACTTTGGCGATGTGGTGAGAGGATAGACCTTTCCTTGCATGCAAAAACTATCCTTCAAGAAGGTATTTAGGAGCGAGGGCTGGCAAAAATTGGCAGGGGAAATGGGAGAAGCCTGAGCAGTACAATCTCGCAACTTCGCTTAAAAAACGCTGAAAGAGCAGATTTGAAACGAGCAAATCGAAGCGAAGCTTATGTATTAAATCACGAAGTAAAAATTTTCTTTTCGGCGTAGCTCGATTGGCAGGAGACTGAGAAACCGAAATCCAATCTTTGATGCTGAGGTGTAGTTTATTCAAGCGGATTTTCGACCTTCAACTATGCAGTTTTTAGAAGCAGTGCTTCGACTGCGAATACTGAGATGTAAAAAATATTTGAAGTACTTCAGTCAAAGATATTCAAAGTTCAGTCAGATCGCGGAGCAAATTTGTATGTGTTATGAATTTATCGAAACATTCAGAATCACGATATTTGACAAATTGATGTGTACATTTTATCGCATACCCTACACAAGCATGAGGAGCAAGACTATTTTGCAATGGCCCATCGTTGGTCGAGTTTAGGACAAAATTGTTCCTTGCACATCTATAGAAACGCAAGAAAAATTGCTTTGTGGATATGATGCCAAGAATTTCTGCTGTTCTCCCTACTTTCAAATGAACTCATTGAGATCTTGAAACTTTATCGAGAGGTGTTTCGTTTCAGGTTTCGTGCTTCAGTAATTATCTGGAACCGACTTTTTGAAAGTTCCTTCAATGCTCCTTAAATTGCAGATTTCTGAACAACTTCACCAATCTATTGAGCTTTCTCAAGCAAAGTTATAAATTTGTTCTCTCGCGATTTTTCTAACCTATCCACTAAATTTCCCATTTCTGCCACATAACTCAAGCTGAAGCTCAATTTCTCCTACTAGAGGTTGCAAGGTCTTTGGCTCCTCGTATGCATTCTCCGCATCTGTGAGAGTTGTTAATTTTAGCGTCATACCTTAGTAAAATCAGTGAAACAAAACGAAAGCCAGACGTTTTCGCTTTGAAGGTCGTAATTGCTCTCTTATTATGGGGCTAAGACATATCTTCAGCAATTCCAGCCCTGCGCGATTCTCATGTCGGCTGTATGCCTACGTTTTGGGGCGCATGCTTGCTTCAACTTGTGGCCGATACATTTGTGCTAGATCATGGATCAGTGTGGGCTATTCTTTGAAGTACAAAAGATCAGCAACGATGTCTTCTCGAATGTCGAAATTTAGCGACGTCGAGACGCTAATTTTGCACCTGCCGCTAAACAATAATTGCGAGACGCTTTTTTCTTCAGAAGTTCGGCGCTTTTTTCTGATGTTAAGCTCTCTCTCAAACGATTTGCCAAAGCGGAGGACTACTGCAATGGTTTGTCTAGTATTTGAAATGGTCAGAAGTCGAAGTGGCCAATCCAAACAAATTGCGTACTTTTCTATGCAGCACAGAACGCTGATTTCATATCTGTCTTCCATCTTCCACATCTGCAGAACGCTTTGTGGGTGAAGTTATGAGCAGCTTTACTGCGGAAGAATTATACACAAAAATTGCGAAATTTGGCACATTATTGTCCTTTTAACTCACCTCTAAGTACGGGTCATATGAAGCGACCTAGTTGCATGTCTTGATCCAGCACTGAGCAATGGTTCTGTACAACCAAGTTTGCCTACATGCACGATTTCTTAGCAAAATAAAAGCTTTCAACGGTTTATAACTTTATTTACAAATGTGTTGTGCAGCTAAGGAAGACAGATTTAAAGTCAGCATCATTTTATGCGGCATCTAATGATATGCAGCCTGCTTGAATTGGCCACTTCGATTTCTGACCAATCCCTTGTTAGGCCCGTATGCACGTACATCCCCGCCTCAGCGGAGATGTACATCTCCGCTGAGGCGGGGATGTACGCGCATGCGGGCATGGAGCCACGACTACTGCCAAGGCGCTCCTTATGCAGTTAACACCTGCAGTCTAATAAACTTATGCTAGTCACTACTTCTTTGAAGTGCCGAAAAGTCCTCAACAACTGTTTTCACATTAGTCAAGCCTTTGAAATTTTGTTTCAGAAAATTCCCACAACTTCCCTTCCAGAAGGTTGAAGATAGCGGTAACGGATTTGGAATCAGCGCTCTATGCCCTATGAAATAATGTACATTTCATTTAGAAACTCCACTTCGACATAGTAACCTTCCCTTGTGAGAGGGAACGCGCAAATCTCGCCACTCTAGATATCTGTATCCTTATTTTTCTATCTGTGTTATAAAGGTTCTTAAACATTGATATTTGAGTGTAAAGGGTGGTAGAACATTGAATTATAAGCTGAGACTTCCAGTGTTTCGTGTGATCCCTTGGGGATCCCTAAGGTATCACATCTTTTTTCCAAAGTCGTCTATCTTTCCAAGAAGTTGATGAAAAAGTTGAAAAGTTGTGCTGAGGATCTATTATGGAATGCTAGGGGTTTTTGGCAAAGCTTATGGATTGTGCAGTGATTTCTCGATGAACCTCAGCCCGAAAACAGCGGTTTGTCGAGGATTTCGATATCCTGAGATTTCACTATCTTCATTATAATCATGTTTAGCAGTGCCATAGTAGATCCTCGGGCAATTTCACTGCATTTTCATCATGTTCCTGGGAAAAAATGACTTTGAAAATGTAAGGTGATCCCTTGGGGATCCCGGGGGTTCATACAAAACAGTGAAATCCTCAGCTTGTATGGCAATGTCCTGTCATCTAGTATACTCAGATATTAGAACTTGTCAAGCTTCATAAGATAGGTAGAAGAAGAAGGCGCAGACAACAAGGGTAACGAGATATGACACATTCATTCCTCACAGATCCCCTCCTCTCTTCAGCGCGGATGTACCATGCCGACTTTCGATTGTGTGACTTAATCTCGTGGTTGTTTCTGAGGAAGTATCAGCAGAAAAAAGTGGCATTTCGTTCACTGTGAGTATCAGCTGTTGATGTCCTCATGCAAGCTTTCATTTCATATCGCGTAATCAAAGCGAACCACGCGCATTCTGTCTCAGCAGTGCTATTCTCAGGAAGAAATTGAGACGCAAAATTTGCAAAGATTCCGCCACATGATAAGTGCAAACATGGTAATTTAATTACGAAGACACAATTTAAAAAAGTAAATACAATTGATACTCTTCAATCTTGCTGTGCCGTACTAGTTTTGCTATGGTTTCTTTATTCTATCGGCATATATTCCGCAATTTTGTTATACCCAGAGTGCTAAAATCGAATCAAAACACCACCCTCAACACCGTACCTTCACGGCCTTCTCTTGCTAACAAGGAAATGGTCAAAAGCGAAGTGGCTAATCCAGACAAACTGCACCCCATTAGATGCAGCATAAAACGCTGACTTTGAATCTGTCTTCCTTATCTGCTTATCAGTTCTGTGGACGAAGTTGTAAGCCATTATAGACCATTATATTACTAAGAAATCATGCGTGCAGAGTTCAAATTTGGTCGTGTGGAATCATGTCCGACCTAATGCTTGGCCAAGACATACAGCAAGGTCGCTTTATTTAGACAGTACTCAAATGTGAGTTAAACGGGTAATAATGTGCTTATTTTTGTAATTTTTATATACAATTTTTTCGCAATGAAACGGCTCATAACTTCGTCCACAAAAGCGAGAAGCAGGTAAGGAAGATAGACCTGAAGTAGGCGTTTTATGCTGCATCCAATGGTATGCGACTTGCTTGGATTGGCCACCTCAATTTTTGACCATTCCCTTGTCAGCTAATTTAGACCTTGTACCAAATTCGCTCAGCAAACTTGATCTCACCGTTATACCACCGCGGTATGAAATGTATCCTTCAGCAGGAATTGACATAGCGACCGGAGAGAAGTGACGAATACAATGTTGGTAGTTCACAGATAATATTTTCCGCAAGCGGAAGGAGTAATTAACTATTGCTGCTCTTGCATACATCGGCAGAACCTTCACAGGCTATTGGGACGAAGGGGAGCCGCATGTACGCCGCATATGACTAGTTCCACGCGAAATAAGGCCGTCCATATAAGGCCAGCACCTGACTAGTTTGATAGGTAAGCAAATAAGGTGGCCGTATAAGCTAAGAGTACGCAACCCAAGCTGTGATAGGCCTCTATGTGCATCCGATGAGAGCCAGCGACGATATTTGCTCTACCGCCATATACCGGAGCCATCGCTTTGAACAAGGCTAACTTTTATGAGCCTAGACATTTACTTTATTGCAATTTGTTGCATGGGAACAAAACCGTTCAGGGGAAGAGTCTCTAGTTCAGGCAGGCATTAGGCTGCGTTCATACTGATCCGGAACTTCGGGAACAGTATGAACGCAGCCTTAGGGTGTTACTGCCCATCTTATATGTAGAACTGAATGTCTGTTTGTCTGTATATCTGTATGTCTGTATCTGTATGTCTGTACGTATGTTCCGAATAGAAAATTCCATTTCTGAACCGATCCGGACCAAACTTGGCACACATACACGTCGTGGCCGGGCGAGTGTTACGGTTTACTTTTCGTCGTCGATCGCTATCGATTTTATCGACTTTTTGCAAAGTTTGGGCTACGAAGTTGGAAGTTGGCACAGGAAGGTTATCGAGCATGCTGATTATGAATACAACATTAGTTTTGGAGTTATCCATCACTTTTTTCAATTTTATCATTTTTTTGAGTTACGGGGCTGGAAATTCGCACAGGGATAAGTAAGCATGCTGATATCTAACACAGCGGGAATAGGGAGTTGGAGTTGGTATGTAGAAGTGGGCACAGGGAATGGTTGTAAAAGGACAGGGATGAAAGCTTTATCATAGCGTTTTGAGGGCCGGGCGGAGCCGAGTAAGCCAGCTAGTATCTAATAAGCAAAAGTGAAGCGCAACTCCTACGAGGAGGACGTGTCTGCGGGAAAAACGGTCTTCTTGAACCGCTTGCAGCTTGGTCGATATTTGGCTGCATTGGCCAGCAGGATCAAGCAGGATATAAGACTGTCGCCACGGGAGTCGAGGAGCTCTTACAGTGGGGGAGGAGGGAGGTTTTAAAGTGGTCATTTTGGATAAAAATTGTAAGCTTATTAGTAAGTAAATTCCAAGTTCTCTTTCGTAAATCTCGGCATTGTAGTAGAAGTGTTAGTATGTGATTAAGACGACAGAGCTTAGTACATGTTTATTGTTAGTGGCGGCTTAACGTTTTGACGTGTTCGTCTGTAAGCTTTTTTGTTAGAGAAAAGACGAGTAGAGATATAAGATAATCAACAGATGCTCTCTGCAATAAATTCATAGAATGCTGTGTATCAATGTATCAAAGAAAAGAGTAAGAAACATTCTTTGTTAAAGAGCTCAGGAAGGTTGTCAAAAGCCACGGCAGATATCACGGTCAAAGGCACGTATCTTATATATAAAGCTGAATGTCTGTTTGTCTGTCTGTCTGTCTGTCTGTCTGTATGTCTGTATGTATGTCTGTACGTATGTTCCGAATAGAAAATTCCATTTCTGAACCGATCCGGACCAAACTTGGCACACATACACTACGGGCCCCGGCGGGTGTCATAGGCTACTTTTCGTCATCGATCGATATCGATTTTATCGATTTTTATCGATTTTTTTGCTGAGTTCACCTACGAGGCTGGGAGTTGGCACAGGACGATCTTGAAAACTAATATTGTATTCGTAATCTGCATGCTCAATTACTCCCTGTGCAAACTCCCAGCCCAGCAGGTCAAACTTTACAAAAAAATCGATAAAATCGATAAAAGTAATGGACGATCTTGAAAACTAATATTGTATTCGTAATCTGCATGCTCGATTACCTCCCTGTGCAAACTCCCAGCCCCGCAGGTCAAACTTTACAAAAAAAATCGATAAAATCGATAAAAGTAATGGACGATCCTGAAAACTAATATTGTGTTCGTAATCAGCATGCTCGATTACCCCCCGTGCAAAATCCCAGCCTCGCATGTCAAAATTTACAAAAAATCGATAAAATCAACAAAAGTAATCGATAATTCTGAAAACTAATATTGTATTCGGAATCCCCATGCTCACTTCCCCCCTGTGCCAACTCCTAGCCCTGTAGGTGAACTCTGCAAAAAAATCGATAAAAATCGGTAAAATCGACATCGATCGATAACGAAAAGTGACTGTGACACCCGCCGGGGCCCGAAGTGTATGTGTGCCAAGTTTGGTCCGGATACGGCGGAGCCGGGTAAGCCAGCTAGTCTGTGATAAATTTGTTGAATGTATAGTTGATTCGTTGACCGCGCGGACTGGACAGCACTGCGGAGCACGCGCCGCCAGGTAAAACGCTTGCCCCAGTACAAATCCGCCATTGTACAAGTCCTGCTCTCGCGACAATCAGCCGCGCCGCGCTTGGTCCGCAGCGTTTGAGCAGTCCGTGCGATCAACGAGACGATACCTAGAAGTCCTGTTCGAAGCTTCACTGGAGTCTCACACATTCGACAAAAAATATATATCTACCAGCAATGACTATCAATAATTTTAAATTTCTTGAAATCTTTTTCATTGGCCCATACAATTTGTATGTACCTTGGAAATGCTCTGCTACACTTGTGCAAAATGTAGTCTTATTTAGTAACCTGTGGGTTGTTTTGCTGTAATTCATGTATGGCAACAAAAAATGAAAGTAGGGGATCGCATTTAAGTCGCATTGAATAGATGAGCGGTAACAAATGGATATCTAGTAAACTTGGTGCTTCGCTTTTATCTGAAGTTTTTCGAGCTCACCGCTTGTGAATAAATGCAACTTTTACCTTCAATTATTGAGGCATTTTACTATACAACTTCTCGATCGCAGCCTGTCAAAACTTCTCTGACCTTAATTACGATTTTCAAATACCATGCTTGTGCACGTCTTGACATCGTTCCGAAAGGCGCTGAAGTAGTTTTGCTTGCAGAAAAAAGTGAAAAAATAGGAAATAAGTTTCTCGATCGCAAGCATCCTTTAAGCTTCAAAATTAGCATTTTTTCTTCCTGCAAAGAATGGTGTCGCACAAGGGAATCGAACCAAAGGCATTGTAGTTTGAAAGGCTCTTTCAAACATTGAGCTGTCCCAAACACTCATAAATCGCAGAAGAATTTCTTTCATATTGCTAGATGATAAATTATTTCAAAGTGATCATTTGAATCAACCGAAGATTTTGTATTCCTGAATTTTTCCTACTCGTTACTTTATTCCATTTCCTGTTTATAGTCCAACGCCTAGGTAAATTACACTTCAAAATTTCATATCGGACTAGAGTGGATGTCTTTCTAGGTCAATTGATGTTCTTTCTATCCACCTTTTCGCGCCCACAATATAGCATAGCCAAATCTTTGAAACTTTTCTACTTACCCAATTTACACTATTATTTCGGGAGATTTTTTAGCATTCCATTACTTGCATTATCTCTCAGTTCGTAAGTGCAAATTGCTTTCTCTGACACATGAGATTAAGTTGGCATTTTTTGGCATGACCCTGTCAACAAGTCTCTGTGCAGGGAGGGGCAGGGGCAGAGGAAGACGAGTTGCGTGCATACCGTTCGTTTATCTTTGTCGAATTAAAGAAGGCTAGCCCTTTCGCGGCTTAGATGTGATCTCCAGCGCCAAATTCAATATTAAAAAGAAATATTAACAAGAAATTGTTCACTGCTCTCAATCAAGCATATGCACATGAGAAACATAATACTCGTATGACGAAAGTTGAGCACAATGCTTATGAATCAAGGTAGCAGTTAACACTCTGCTGCCATTTCGAGGATGCATCTTCTGCGAACTACATGACATCCGCAATCCTTCGCATATCTTGATAAAATCCAGGTGAATGTTGAGCGGAAGGTCAAGTTCCTAAAAATCAATCCTCACAATTTTTCTAAAGATTATAAGACCGGAGCAGCTAAAAGATGAGAGATTTTAGAAAACACAAACCCGGTGAGGTGCGAGGGTAGAAGACGACATATCGCCGGAAAAAAAGGTCACGTATGAAAACTTCAACAAAGACGCATCTCATATGAGCGTAAGGGGGGCGTAGTTGCAGCAGATGTCCTAGTGAAATCTTTCTGCGAAATAATGTCCTCTGCCCGGAGCAAGAACGTACAGTGCAAACGGTGCATGAAAAAATCGTAGAATCATACAGCGTCGTCAGAATTTTTTTGCATTTCCGCCGGCATCCTGGTAGTGACCATAATTGCTTTCTGTTCAATTATACCACAGTGCTGCTGGCGTCATAGAGGTTATGAAAACTGGACTTACACTTTCAGTAGGATCAAAGCTCAAATCCAGAATGAATGTATCGCGGACAATCGTGACAGGGGTGCCAAAGCCTGTTCTTTTGCAAACAAAAATCGTGTTTTTGGGATTGAAAAGATGGTAGCTTGATATCGGTGAGAAAGAATGATTATTTGAAAAGAAGGTTCAAACATAGCGAGAAGTCGCAGCTCTAATCTCCTTTTAATTGCACGAGAGACTCTAAAGATGCGTTAGCCCATGTGTTGTATGAGAAAATCTTAATAAAAACTTGATTGAAGCGGGAAAGCAAAGAATTCGAGAGCGCCATTTGCGATGACGGAAAACAATTATACATTAAGAAAGCAGAATGGATTGTATGGCTTGTCTCGGACACGTTCTCGCTGCGTTCCTTTCTCATAACTCCGCTAGCGCTACAAGAATGCCCACACGTCAAGGTAAGTCCTTAATTCAAATTCAAATCGAGATAGTAGAAATGCAAGATAATTCAAAGTTAGCTTATCGATTTGGGAGTTCTGTAATGTCTGCCATCGGTTATTTCGTTCATTGGTGGTCACTTTCTTATATGACTAATAAAAGCCGACAAATCTCCTTCTTCTACGACCTGATACCAGAGTTCATTCAAACACATGACAATGAACCCATAAAGTATGAGTTCCTAAATTTATCGAGTGCTATTAGACATGCATTTATTCAGAACTGGATCCAGGCGCAAAAGTTCACTTTGCTAGTGAACAGCTGTGCAAGAAAGTAGGAGAACTTGGCTGCGAATTGCTCAAATAAGGTTACAAATTTTATATATCTCAGCCGAGGGCCCTCGCTTTCACTACCCGCAGGTTCCTTAGAAACTCTCATCAGCTGCAAAATTCTATTCTGATTACATTTGAGACGAGATATTCTACGTGTCCTTTTGAGCCAACTAGGTTGACATTGACTCGTAATGCTTGACTCACTTTTCTCCGTTTCTCTTGGAAACCTAAAAAATCCTGTACTTATGATAGTCATAATTTTTCAAATACGCATTTATCGGCTAAATCACACTTATGAAGAAAAGGTTTCACTGCTCAATGCCAGTGCACATTATTACCAGTTCTCCTTCTTTCTCGAATCTCTTTCACTCTTGCTTTTCTTCGTTGTGCAAGTCAAATGGAGATTTGGAAAGCGGAGGAAACAAATCTTCTATTGTGTGTCCAAGCTGAGCGGGATTTTGGAAACGTAGAAGTTCACCTATCGAACTTATGTTAATTGAGCGCAATTATAGCTGCAAAAAAGTTATCATTTTAGCTGCGAAAAAATTCAATTCTTCCTCGGTCAACCGAGTCCCGTCTTTGATTGGGTCCGTGGTGCATGGCTACTTTGATGAAATAAAAAGCATCCACTTTATGAGATTGCTTTGACCTGCATATCCAGTGACATCATTTGAAGATTTTACATCGCGATTTATAGCAAATACTAAATCAAACACTGCTCAAAGATGTCATTAAATATTTCAAAATACTTTTCACAATCTTTCAAACAGAAGTTGCGCTAGCCCGAAATTGTCAGTGGAAATGAATCATCTGTATCTAGCTTCAAAATCTTGATGATTGCAGCTCGATGTGCAGAAGCGAGCCCTATAGCTTAGGAAGTAGCCATAGTAAATTATGTTGTCTGTACTGTAGTCATTCACATCGACATTAGAGTGTCGAATGCAAGAACGGGGTTGCGGTGCAATCAGTAACCAGTCCTTGATGATCAACGGCATGTGCTTCCGTCGACATGGCCTTGATAAACAAAAAGCAATCACGTAATAAATCCTCAATTTTTCTCAGAAAATAAAACACAGTAGCTTGAATAACTGCGATGAGAACTAGCAAATCAAATTTGGGCCAATGTAATCCATAGAGGATACAGGCCTCTGCGCGAATGATCACATCGTAGTTTTGTTCTGATCAGTATAACCTGACTTTATCAGATGTGCGTTCGAGAGAAAACGCTTCATTGCACACCATAGCGTCCGTGCTTCGCACTGCGCAGTAACTATGATAGTAATCAGGAGCTTTGGAAGTTTTTGTAAGTCCATAGAATGGGCGCTTTGGTACGCGCCGGTTTTATGGGATCAAGTTTCGATCCTCACTCTAGGCCAGCCCGAACTCGCTATCCTCGGACAACCGTAAAGTAGCAATAAGGGATGTGATAGGGTGAAAATTGATTTGTTGACCTAATCTTGTGTCACTCTATGGTCTCCAAGCGTTCATTGGCTACGTTAAGTGCTGAGTTAAAAAATAGAAGTGTTTCTTTTGAGCTGCCAAAGCAGGTGGACACCAATAAAATGCGAGGACTGTTCTATAGATAAATAATGTTCTTATCGTTTCCGCATAAGTCGTCTCCACACAAAGTTCGGAAACAATCAAAAATCTTTTTTCATCAGTAAAATGGGACCTTCCCAGAATAATCGTACAAAGCTTCCTCTATGTCAATTCTATGGTGAACATATAATATATTAGGCTGAACGGTAAAAAATGGGACAGCTTGATTCTCATCAGATTTTGAGATTTTTTTGTTCTCCCCAACAATAAGCAGGCTACAATACAAACGTCGCTTACATAACCGACCTTCGCTTATTATTCTGGCAACGCGTTACCGCTCCTCTCTCATAACCGTACGCGTGGCGCCGTAAAGACAGGGTTTTTTAAACATTTCTCAATGTTACGCTGCTATACCGTAAAGTCGTAAAGCAAAAATGACATACCATTCGAAAGAGCTCTTCATGCTCTTTCAAACGATTTGTTAAATGCATGAGATTTCTTTTCATATTCAGGAAAAAAAAGCGAAAAAACCTGAAAAATAGCTATTTTTGGAGCAATAAAAAACCAAAAAATCGTGTTTCGCCCTATATTTTCCGAAGATAGATAAAATCTGAGGTAAGTTGCATATGGATGGATGGAGCGTAAAAAGCTCTATCAGATGGTACCTGAGGACATACGTTCACCTGCAAAGAATTGATTAACGCGTATCTTTGTTCTCGAAGCTGCTAATGGTCATATCTCCTGACTTTGAAGTTGAGGCCACTAAGCCGTCGTGGGTTTAATGGCTGTCTCACCACCCACGGTTTTTTGTTTCGATCACCAGCTAGGAGGCTGCTTAAACGTTGCTCACATGAGCGACCTTCGCCTATTGTTCTGGTGACGCGCTAACCTCCCCACTCACACGCTGCGCGGTGCCGTGAGGAACTCGAACAGGGTTTTTTGAACACCTCTCAATCTTGCGCTGCTTTATAGTAAAGTGTCATCAAACAATTGACATACCATTGAAAGAGCTCTTTATGCATTTTCAAAGTACATTGAATGTATAGGATTCTTTCCAGAAAAAAAAAGGAAAAACTCGAAAAAGTGTGATTTTTTTGGCGCAATAAAAACTATAAGTACATGTTTGAACCTGCATTTTATTGGATACATGAAAATTGTGGTAAACTGCATATGAATAGATAGAGCGTAAGGAGCTCTATTGAATGGTAGCCAGAAAACATGCATTCACTTGCAGCTAGTAAATAACACATGTCGTCGTTCTCGAAGATACTAATGACCATATCTCCTGACTTAAAGCGTTAAAGCCAGCAAGCCGTTGAGTTTGGTGACTGATCTTCATTTAAGGCAGCAGTGGTACTTTGGGTGGTCTCACATGTTTCACAGCGCAGATACTGCTCAAACTCCACAATTTATCGAAATGACTAACTTTGCATTTCAGCAAGTATAAGAATTATTAATTACGTAAATGACATTATATAGGTACCAGTGCGTCACCTCCGCTTCGCGGAGGTTCGCACTGGCTCCCTCCTATCCAAATGCCTTTCTCAGGTCCGCATGAGAATGGCTTTAAAACCCACCACGCGACGCTGAGCATCCCAAATGAATAGTAAACAACTTCCATTCATGAAGCATCATCTTCATGTAAGATTGGTAATTTTGAGGAGAAAAAACTTTGTTGCAAGGAAACAAATGCGAATTTGAACGGATTACTGAATTTATTTTAGTTTGTTAATCGTCATAAGGAAGAATAGTAACCTTGGGCTACATTTCAGTGCAAAAATGTCTTCAGTTTTTCAAAATAAAACCTTGCCAAATCGACTATCTACGCGTTCATCACTTTTTGGCGCTGTTTTCGTAAAAAAGCAAACTTTTTGAGCATTTTTTGGGCTAGAATTCATGGCGCGCAGAGTTACTTGTCAGGCAAATCATAACTTTGCAAAAAGTCGAATTAGCGACTCAGTTTTGCGTGCCAAAAGGCGCGTAGACCCGTTTGACTCGCAAATTTTGAGGAACCCGCTTATCGAACCGGCTCGTCCTTGTGCATGGTGGGCTTACACGCTGGCATGGTGATGCAAAATTGCAGCCCGATAGCTTAGTTGCAGCTTCCTCTATGAATTTCGTGACAGATTTTCACACAGACACACAGACACGCACACAAAAAAACAGACGGCCTTAGCGCGTTATTATAGTAGGATTGTCTGGAAGAGAATAACATATTCTAACATCTTTCAAAATTGGAAAATCTAATCACTTCTCTTTCTTAAGAAACCTCCAGGTATTTCGCAAATGCCCCATTTTTTACCGTTCACCCTAATATTAGTAAATAAATTCTCTTGATTTGTTTTTTATGCAGCCAGATTTAGAAACAAAAACCTACAGAAGATACGAAATTATCGGGTTTTGAGATTTTTTGAGTTAATCTCATTTCCCGATCATTGATGCCTGTAAGGCAGGTGCTATACTCCTCGAGGAGTATAGCATGGCGACGATCGATATGCATTAAATACGTGTAAAACCAGTGATTTCTGTCGCCGATATTGGCGATCGCCAGTCGCTACGACTGACGATCAGCAGTCGTAGCGACTGGCGATCGCCTGTCGCCATGCTATACTCCTCGAGGAGTACGCCAGTCGCTACGACTGACGATCACCAGTCGTAGCGACTGGCGATCGCCTGTCGCCATGCTATACTCCTCGAGGAGTACGCCAGTCGCTACGACTGACGATCACCAGTCGTAGCGACTGGCGATCGCCCGTCGCCATGCTATACTCCTCGAGGAGTATAGCGCCCTAAGAGGTGTGACTTTCATAATTGTACTTCATGATCCATATAATCATATGTTCAGGAGAAAGTCTCGCGTTTGCCATTCCCAGCCCTTTTTTTCTTGGCTTTTTTTACCTCGGTCTATGATTGAATATCTAATGCCTTCAAGGTATGCTGACCAGATTTCGACTTCATGGAAATTTCTTGGACTCTTTTACAGGGTATTTTGCATCTAGATCTTTTCCTCAGATATCGCACGATATACTAGCGGATGCGTGATAATCATCTCTTGCAGGTTGATTCTCGAGGCAGCGCTCGCGTTTTTGTTGTTTGTCTTATTGCGGTGCCATCAAAAGGATGCAATCTGCGCATAACCACGAAGGGTCTCACGCCGAATTTTTTGAACCTCATCCTATGATCACCAAAGAACAACGATAGAGCTTATCAATTGAGAACGCTGTAAAGCTTCAGACGCCAACATCATCAGGATGAAATGTTTGTACAATACCGTGCATAATTCATCAACATTCAGTACGCCACAGATCCGTCGGAGCTCGCAAGTGCAGTACTACGCCCTCCACCGGAATCGCATCGCCATATCTCGCTTTCGTAGAAGTCCGCATTTGTCGGGGTACGGTAGGTATACGGTAGACAGTCAGTTTTGCAGCTTTTTACTAATTCGGAACATTCAGTATGCTGATAACAACCTTGCCGCTTCGCTGCTGATGACGCATTTTGAGGATACTGGGAAGTATCAAAAAGTCACTTTGGTCGGATTTGTCCTGTAATCAACTCAGGGCATTTCTGATACGCTGACTGCGCTAATCGCGTACATTTACATGCTGCCTAGGGCACAATGTCAGGTCCCTCTCGCGCAAAGGATGGTGATTTTTTGATCAGCGTAACGCTCTCGTGACAAATTTCGCCAAAAAACGCAAGTTTTACATTTGGGACAAAATTCGAGAGTGGATTTGTAAGCTTAAAATCTGGTGAGTAAGGTCTCGGGCAGAGGTCACGCGATTTGATTCTCGCGATTCAATTGCTACAAGACGAGTGTTACGAGTTCACTCATTCCCACCTTCTTGTATTTGGGTTGTGATGGTTAGTCACGATTAGTCGTGTTGGAAAACTATCACAACCGAAATGCGAGAATGCAATGAACTCGTAACACTTGTCTTGTAGCAACTGAATCGCAACGATCAAATCACGTGAACTCTGCCCGGAGCCTAATACAAGTGAGGGCCTGAGTGAACATGGTCCATGAACATGATTGTATTAATCACAGAGATTTAGAATAAGAAGATGTGTGCGCAAGTTCGTCAGCAAATGGGCGAAAACTGCAGGCAATTGCGTGGTTTAGCTATTCTCGTTTATTACAAATTTACCTTAAGACCCTTGCGTGCAAAAACTAGGTTTTTCAATAGTTCAGAAAATCTCTGTAAGCGAGTACAGTTCAATCCAAAATCATTGATAGTTTACCGCAATCTGCGAGAGACAAATGGCCCCTTTCGCCAAAAAGATTGCCTCGAGGAGTTATGCAACCTGCTTATCATGAGTAAGGCTATAGAGGATGGATTTTAAGTAAACTTAAAATCCTCCAAAGTTTGCTAGCCAATTACCCACTCACTTTGCAACTGAAAACTCAAGCAACTGCTTTATCGAACAATAACTGCGTTAGCTCTCTATTTGCAGGAGGCGCGGAGTTGCGCCCTTACAAAAACGCGTGTAATGAAATGTATTCTAATTTAGGACACAGATCAACGCGAAACTCAGTTCAGGTAGAAAATATGGCTTGCAGACCAGCTTGCGCCAAATCTGCTTTTTAAGAGGCTGCTGTAGAATTACGGTTGATAAGTTCGTAAACCTTACATATTCCTAAAATTCACCAGTTCTCCTCCCAGCTTTTAGGAAAGCCTCAGGGTGAATTTTCGCCGGGAATGTCATGTGAAAGCTATTTGAAAAATGCTTACTGAAACTCAGGTGCAATGCGCGCTGCAACGTATTAGGTTGTCAAGAAAATAATGTCGGTTTTTATTTGCTTGCTTTAACAAAGCAACCAGACTCAACCCAACAAAGGGTAAGGGGTACCGTCCGATAGAGCAAAGCAAGCTCTACAAGATGGCACTCATGTCTTTGCGCCATGCTCGATCCACGAGGAGTTCGAACTCAAAATCTAAAAATTTCCAAATGCCCAAAAAATCGAAAAAAATCAGATCTTCGTCCAAATAATTTCTACGGACCTCCCACTCGCTCACATCAATACTATCGATATCTGATATCCATATGTGCGATTGCCGTATTTTTTCCTTGACTAGAAACTGAGAAAACGAAAATTTCCCTGATTTTCTCAAAGCAATGCTGAGCCTTTTTTGCATATGTATTTCTATACTACAAGCCTAGATAAGTATAACTGTAGATTTTCAGCTTATTCCAAGCGGTAGTTTTCGAAAAATAACGAATTCGGTTTTTTTTTTGTTTCAGTTTCAGTGCCAAAATCGACATTTCTCGAAAAGTACCGCCCGAATTAAGGTCAAAACCTACAGTTATGCTTACCTAGGCTTGTAGTATAGAACTACATATGCAAAAAAGGCTCAGCATTGCTTTGAGAAAATCGGGGAAATTTTCGTTTTTTCAGTTTCTAGTCAAGGAAAAAATACGGCAATCGCACATATGGATATCAGATATCGATAGTATTGATGTGAGCGAGTGGGAGGTCCGTAGAAATTATTTGGACGAAGATCTGATTTTTTTCGATTTTTTGGGCATTTGGAAATTTTTAGATTTTGAGTTCGAACTCCCCGTGGATCGAGCATGGCGCAAAGACATGAGTGCCATCTTGTAGAGCTTGCTTTGCTCTATCGGACGGTACCCCTTACCCTTTGTTGGGTTGAGTCTAGTTGCTTTGTTAAAGCAAGCAAATAAAAACCGACATTATTTTCTTGACAACCTAATACAATGGCTATAACACGTGCACACAAAAAATTATGTATACCACCATACACAGCTAAATCACGTAAGCGCTAATATCAGCATCAACTGCATTTTACAGCATAACGTCATAATGAATATCAGCTACAGTCGAATCATTTCATATGATCATGTGTGTCATCCACACACATGATCATATCCACACAGTCCACCTTTGGCGTCTTCATCCTAGATTTGCAAAACATAGGGGGACAGGTTGTTACCTTACGGGCTGGTTAGTTTAAACCTTTTTTCTATTCAGTTATTTTCTTTTACCTTTTTACAGTAATACTACCGATGGGGTCAATACAAGTAGCTACTGGCAGGGGAGGGTAAGTACTGCGCCTCCGGTGTATTACTTTCTTTAGGGAGCGCCAACCCCTGGAAGCAGTCCTTCCGAAACCTAGTGTAACCTTCCCTCTGGTATGGGATTAAGCCATTCTTTACCTTAGATTTTAGGCTTAAAAACAAAAATGCGCATACATGTCTCACTTCATCTTCTTACTTTCAGGTCACATCTTTCCTTAGGAGTAAGGTAAATGGCGAATACAACCTATTGCATTTTGGTACCGAAAACAAGGGTTATGCATGTAATTCATCTTGTAGTATATGCCATAACTTTCTTATCCATGACAACTACATCAAATCAAAAACAACTGGATTGGTAATCAAGACTTATAAATCCGAAGAAGCTAATTGCAAATCAAAAAATGTAGTATACTGTATAATGTGCTCAACTTGTGGCTTGCAATATGTAGGTATAACTACAAGAGAATTTGGTATTAGGTTCAAAGAACATTTACGTGGAATCAAAAGAAAAGAAGAAAATAAACTTTTATATAAACATTTTAAAACATGTAACAGTGACAGTAATATAAAGGCCATTATATTAGATAACTCTCTAGAAAATAAAGACACTGATATTCTGAGAGGTAAAGAATTATTTTGGACAAAATTACTTATGACAGCCATGCCGTTTGGATTTAATGATAATATCAAAGGCTATGGTAACTTAACTATGATAAGTAACCCACTTAACCACAAAAGCAATCATCCTTTTTTCAATCTAAACATAACCAAAGTCAGAAATAACCGTGGTAATAAAAGAAAAAAGAAAAACAAACTAAAGAAGGGAGCTCAATCTATAGCAGAAGAATTACAACAATTGATTGCTAGTAATCCTTCATATTATGACCTTTACAAAGTACTGAAAAATAAAAATAAATATTACATTAGTTCTCTTATTAACCTCGTTACACTTAATACTACAGCTCTAAACATTCCTACTCATTATAAGCAAGCACTCTGCTGCATATTGTGTCATTATCACTTTAGCAGAACCAATTCTACTAACCAAAAACCCATTTTCATTAATATTAGATTCCCATATTATAATACAGTTCTAGATGAGATTAGCATCAATAAGCTTATTAACAATAAAGATATAACACATTTGATCAAACAACATAGCCAAAAACCTTATCAACGTATTAGAATCATTTATCAATATAATAAACACCTATCCACAAATATATTTAATTATAACAAATTTCTCAATAGTCTCCAAAACCTCGATATTAATAACATGCCTTGTGACTGCAATTCATACAAACAATTTGTAAATCCCAATTTCAACCATGTAGTAACAGGAGATATTAATATTTTTGAAAGAGAACCTATTTATGAGATACTAAACAAAGGAACAAAATTCCGTTATTCCCCTAACCTTAGTCCAAAACAGATTTACGATTTATGGATTGATTTACTTAAGACAATCACTAACAAACATAAAACTAGACATTCCTTATCTGATACAATATCCAGCAAAATATTAGAAATACTAACCCAGTCCTTTGTCAAAATTAAACATAAATTGTTATACCCTAGAAATAAAAACTTAACCCCTCCTCTATTTAATATCAGACAATTACAAAAATTCTTTATTTTTTGCCCATTAGATAAAGCTAGCTCTAATTATGGTATTATTTGTAAAAAGCTATATCTTTCCATTTTAACTAAAGAAATGAATCTTCAAAGAGACGTACAAGACACACTAGTATACGATTATTTGGGTAAAATTAATGTTCAAGATATCATTAGTAGACATAACAACCTAGCCATTAATCTTCACCTAAAACCAAATACTGACGGAATTATTCCTAACATCTATTGCATCCCTAAACTTCATAAAAATCCAATAAAATTTAGATTTATAACTGGTGCAAGAAACAGCAGTATCAAGCCTTTATCAGAAGAACTTATGCGCATTTTATGTTTTATGAAAACACATTTTAAAAATTATATAAATATAGTATACAATAACAAAAATTGCTTACCAACGTACTGGTCCATCAATGACATAAATATCTCATACATTCTTAGTAACATAGTAGACACTAATTTGCAACTCTATTCCGCAGACTTCACAAACATGTTTACTAATATTCCACATGATGTTATCTTAAAAAATATAAACGCTATACTCAAAATATGTTTTAAGAATAGTAATAGTAGGTACATTGTTAGCAAAAACAAAAGTTTACATTACTCTAATACACCTCTGAATGGAACTAATTTTAGAAATTATAAAATAGAAGATATAATGTATCTCACTCAATTCCTCCTAGAAAACAGCTACTGTAAAGTCGGACACCACATTTTCAAACAAAAAATGGGTGTCCCACAAGGAAGCAGTGTTAGCCCAATTTTAGCAGATTTGACTTTGTCATATATGGAATATTCTTGTGCTTCAACTCATAAAAAATCTCATAAACTTTTCATACCTTTTAGGTACATGGATGATTTATTGATCATACACAACATGGAGCAATCACAAATACAAGCAATATTACAAATTACTTATAAAAATATTCTCGAACTGAAAAGCACCAACCGTAGTAATTTCGAATGTGATTTTCTGGATTTAAAAATAAGTATAGTTGAAGGCAGAATTATCACAACTCAATATAACAAAACGGACAACTTCAACTTCAAAGTTAACAAATTTACTCATTCAGGATCACATATCAGTCTGAATGTCAAAATTGCAATTATTTACAGTGAGATTTTGAGAATTTATAGGACTTGTACTAAATTTGAAAACTTTGTTGAAAGACTAGAATTACTTATAGATCAACTTTTAACACTACAGTACACTCCCAACATCATTTCTAATGCCATGATCAAATGTTTGAATAAAAATAAATACATATCATACAAGTATTTGCAACTACAATCCTTCAAAACCACTAAAGCCTTTGTTACTAAAATGCTCACAAAAATGCAACTCAGCTGATTTTTTTTTTTTTTTGACTTTTTTGATCTATTTGCTCTACCCCTCATGTATAAATACCCCCCTTAAACCAATCTGTCCCAGTGCACCACTCTTCCCTACTGACGAGCCTCGGGAGTGGTTAACACTATAGTAACCTGTATAGGGGTAGAGGCGAAACAGGCGTAAAGAACCCATCATATCAATATTTACTATTTGCAATAGCAGAGACACAAGAGACTTACCGATTGTTACCGGCTACATCAATTTAAAGTGATTAGTACCTAAAAGGAAAGGAAATATTCAGAACACATAGAAAACGCTTACCTGAAGGGTTGATCCTCCAAGATTCCAGGATGGGAACGCCAAAAGTGGGCTGTGTGTTCAGTGACACACATGATCGAATGTGATTCGACTGTACCAGTGGCGGACCAAGGGGGAGGGGCGCCCCCCCCCCCCGAGAATGGGTCGCGAAATTTTAAAAATTTAACCTTAGGTTATAAAAATGCGCAAATGACTTGTTTATTTTTGTAAACAATTAAAATAATTTTTAAAATTTTAAAAATTCAAATTGACCTTGTAAAAAAAATTTTTTCGGGGGCGTGGCTGACGCCACGTCCCCTTTTTTCAGATTTTAGGGGTTGGAGACCAGCAAAAATTTTGAGAAGCACCCCTAAAAAATTTTCGGAGTGCGTAGCTAACGCCACGCACCTTCATCAGAAAAAAATTTTGCCGCGCCCCCTTCCCCGATCCGAAATCCTGCGACCGTGGACTGTACTATTGTAGAAATGACCTCAGGAATGACCCCGGGCGATCTGGATTCAAGTAATATCGTTAGATAACGTTGGATATCATTTTAGATGCGTTTCATAAGACGATTTCAAATCTGCCTTTTATAATTGCTGAACTAGTCTCTTAGAAAAATATGGACGTTTGATAGCGTGAAGTCATTAAGGTTTCACGTCGCATATTGGGCATTGAATGAAAGTCTAAAAGAGCGTAAAGAGCAGGATGTTGAGTGTGCCGACTACAAGGAGCGAAAATCTATGTTGGAAACATAAATAAATGTCTTCTTATCTAAAAATCTTGTACATGGCACTTGTTTGTAAAATTTGAGACGCGAATACCTGCTATTAGAGAGCCGTTCAGCAAATATAGAAGGTAAATTCGGAATCAGCCCATCAAGGTGCATTTGATGATATCATCTCGATCCCGAGCCAGGTCGACTTAAAATCCTTCCAATTAGAACGAGACGTGGAAGCAACCATAAGCAACGTTTCGAGCACAACTAAACTGACCTTACATCGCAGATGTCCCTGGGCATTGTGCTTAAGCAGAAAACTGTGATTATCGCAGCGCTTCAGAAAACTCTGAGCTGATTTTAGAAAAGATCCGATAAAAGTTACTTTCTTACTCCCACCCCCGTATTGCAATATCAGCCGCGAATCAATGCAAAATTGTTATCAGCAAACCGTCTACTAAGTAAGCACAATCTGGAATTTTGGCGAAAACTGACTGCTTACCCAATACTGTCTATCTACCTACCCCGACAGAATGTAGCACTCCACGAATCTGATTTGACTCGCCAATCCGAGTTGAACGGTGTCTTGGGAATCAGAATTCATCCATTTTATGGTGATGCGACGCGGATTCTCGTAGACTCCGGCGGAGTGCGGCGCACTCCAGTAAAATACGGTCAGTGTGCCAACTTCGCTGCACTCCGATACACTCCGGCGGGCTACGGCGACTTTTTTTTGACGAATTATGAGCGGTATTGTACATGGTTTGCTGACACTCCTATGTTAGGTCGTCCTGAAAGCTCTTGCGCATTTTCAAAAATTTATAACATCTTTTTCCAACCGATTTGACTGCTTTCATTTTTGTATAAAAGAGTAAGTCATGCTCTTTATAACGACATCTTAGCTGTTTACTAATGGTCATCTGTTACATAGATAGGAGCGATAGAAGAAAATTGGTCAAAACTTGAATTTTCTGTGCAGAGTCATAACAAATCGGAAACTCGCAACAAAAATCGAAGCAGTCGGTATTGTAGGTTCTTTCGCAAGATCTTTTTAACAGCGCAAAGTTTGCGCCGATTGAGCGTCTTTGTACAAAAATTTTCCTGAAAAATGCCAAAATAAATCAAATTCGCCATTTTGTACTGCTTGCTCGAGAACTGAGGTGTCGAGCAAGAGGAACGATAGCTGGTGGATGTCAATAACTTGCGCATACTTCACCGTCATTTTTGTTCATCAGCACACAGAAATTTATAGCATTTCCTTTTTTACGCTGTCATCTAGACAGGACAATCGGATAGATTGCGTTTGCTTAGAAAAGAGGTGCGAAAATTAGCTGAGAATGTGAAAAAAGGGTCTCAAAGGTGAAACTTTGAGTATTTCAAGCTTATTCCTGCAGGAACATCACCAAATTGCACACACTACCTGAATTTAAGCAAGACTTATCAAATAATCTGAGTAGAAAATTAATTTCATATCTACTACTTTTTATAAGTTTGCAGTTTGCGAATTGTGAAGGCAAATACTGCATTGGCACCAGCGGCTGGCAATCACTATCGTTCCTCTTGCACCACATTCCAAAAACTTTACAAGCAAGAACGCTAATCTTGCTTTTGAGCCTAATATTCTAGTAACTAGAACTTGGGACGCTTCGAGATTTTGGATGTGAAGATGACAGTTTCTTGCATAACCAATTTTATTCATGCAAAATTTGTCAGAGTCTTTGCAGAGACCCAACTGAAAGGAACTAAAACGCTTTACCTGTAGGTTAGTTGTACGTAGCTGACCTCACATTTCTGAATTTCACTCATCTTAGTTCCTAATCAAACCAAATCCGAGAGAATTGTTAGAAATGTTAAAACTGATAAGTTTTGATGGTTTTCACACCTATCCAGCAGTCTCAGTGGGCTACGATTACTCAAGGTAGTCACCGATTTTCAAGGAAATGCGCGCAGAGCGGAACCTCAAATCTCGAAGTCGTGACGATGCTCCGACGAAGCGCATGAGCTTGTCGTTGTAAGAACGACGTATTGAGGACATCGTA
Source organism: Cylicocyclus nassatus (assembly GCA_958299035.1). Lineage (NCBI taxonomy): Eukaryota > Metazoa > Nematoda > Chromadorea > Rhabditida > Strongylidae > Cylicocyclus > Cylicocyclus nassatus. The sequence goes on along the minus strand of CATQJL010000316.1, from coordinate 52,744,651 downwards.
GTGCCTTCCGGGCATCAGCACACCTTTTCTGTAGTGCAAAAGCTCATAAAGATGAGATTGCGACCTTTTTCTCAGCATCAGCGATTACGCAAAACTGACACAAGCTTCCTTTACTGCATTCATCGCGAAGGCTCGCCGAACCTTTGTGCTTTCGCCCGAGTCAATTAAGCGTCCAAAAGTTCTGTAATCCAGCAGTTTTGAAAACTATAACTCCTTATGCATCTTCAAGCAAAAAAGGCAGTACAGTTTTTCTTTTCAGAAGGCTACAACTCTCAGGCACACAGTTTCATATTTCGATGTTGTATCTGTACAAAAAAACTGTATTTCAGAGAAAGTGGTAGCACTTGAAAATAGCAGGTGGCTTTATATTGGGTTGATGCAAAAATAATAGTCGATTTTCCCAGTATAACTCTGAGAAGCTGTTTTCATGCTCTATTTGGGTGGTTGAAGCGGTCTTCCACCCTCATCTTTTATAAAATTATCGAGCTTCAAATAACCATCCAGATTCTATAGCAAAGGTTGGCTTAGCGTAGATCGGTTTGAGTGCCATCTCAAACATGGGTAATTAAACCTTTATTTTGAATTCTAGTAACGAACAACAGGTACGGTATGTATGTTATACAAATGTAAGCTTGCATGTTAGTGATAGAACTGAGACGAACTTAGGAGTAGGCTTAGGTTAGTACTACTACTATAACTACTCTACAACTACTACCCTACACTTGTTCCGTGCACTTATACTTGTATCCTATCTACCTCCCCTTGGAGAACTTGTGGAATGAATGACCCTCAGTCTCGTATCGACCGCTATTTATACCTTTCTGGAGGTCAAATTTAATGATTGGTTTGAATAGCAACAACTCTTTTCCTTTCGAAAACTTGTCTAGAGGACAATTCAAAATGCTGCAGAAATTATTACGTTCAAAAATAATGTCCGTCTTTCTAGGCCTACTTTCCGAACAACTTTTCCCTCAAAATTTTCTTTTTCTATTTAGATTCTGCAAATCACTGGAAAGCTTTCTTCATGTTCTTTCTAACAGTGGTAAATTTAAGCTTCAACTCATTTGTGAGAAATTCACCAGCATTTTGCACAGCCGCACCCAAAAACGAAATTTCATTGCTACAACTTTCTTAGTCACTATTCAGGCCCAAATGAACGAATTCTTTTGAAAACATATTAGGTTATCCCGGAAATTTTGTCGGTCTTTTCAAACCACTATAAAACTGCACACAATAAAGACCTGGATGAGTTTCAACATGTATTCAATGCAGCCTTTCCTTCTATTTCCTAAGGATACATTTTTGAACCATAACCTTGTAAGCTTTTTTTGATGTTTGCCAAAATTCTCCATTCGCCAATTTTACGCGCTCAAAGTTCGGCTAATTTCTAAAAATTTCAGCGCAAAGGTTCGAGAAAAGTTGAGCATGGGTCAAATAGAGCAATTCTCGGACTACAAGGAGCTATGTTTAGGTTTCCCTAATCTGCTGTCTCTAGCTTAAAAAAGTTATTTCTTAAGAGGTCTCGATTTTTGGCAAAGTCATGAAACATGCAAGTGCAGCAAATACACGAAAGCTTTTAAAGTTTCTGCGATTTGAAAATGATTCTCATCATTCATGTAACATGACCAAGTTTGATTTGCTTTGAAAAAGCAGCTTTTGGAATTTTTGGTACTTTAACGTTGTAAACGTAAACAAAAAGCCGCGGTTTTTATCAAACAAATAATCATAACGGACTTGGTAAACGTGGCTCGTGCAATCTAAAGTGGATAAGATGTAGCCAAAGGTTTGCTCTACATGGCAGTTATCAGCGCTCTTTGAAAACATCAGGATAAAAAGTTTTGAAATCTAGGAAAGATTTGGCGTTACTGCTGAGGTGCTCAAAGACCATGGCTATAGCGTCGCAAAGACAGGGCAGGTCAGAGACCAAATATAGCATTAAGAAAGAGGATAAAAATCTAATTCAAATGGTACCTAACTTGTTTATGGATTGGTGTTCTGGAGTTCCAGCGATTGACGAAAAAACAGACAAAACTTTTGGAACAACCTAATAGTAGCTGTTGTATGGGATGAATATTGTTTACTCGTTGCATGTTCAAACAAATTTTTAGATTATATCTGGACTAAGAAATCGACGTACTCGCTGCTTGGCAAATTTGGATCTTAAAATTTTTTTAAATCAACCACCATTCTTTTAATTCTGTAGCCTTGAGGTCAGAACATCTTGCCTACAGTTTTTACAGAAGAACTTAGCTTTAGTCCGTGATAATTCCCAAATTTTTATGATTTGGGACTCTCTAGCCTATCACAAATAGGCTCAAAAAAGTGGATAGTTTTGATTTCTTTCTTCTTCTTTTCGCAGAACTCCTTCCTTGAAGTTTGTTTTACATTCACGTATGCTACTGGGTTGCATCTGCAAGGTAAGCTGTTTAGCAGCCTTAACAACAAAATTTCAAGGAAGTTTTGACCCCTCTAAGACGAAGTTTTCAAAAGGGAAACTTTCAGACTGGGGCATGGTTTTCTTTCCGTTTACGATATCAGTATAAGCAGATGTGCGTTAGGTTAGGAAAGGTTTACTGGTTCTGACGGTCTTAACTGCATTCAAAAGTGTGAAGATTGTACAAAGTTGTAGCTTTTCAATGTTAAACATTGCAAAACGGACATTATTCTTGCAAATACCTAGTACTATATCAGACATGTACCATGGAGTCTTTCTCCCCGAATTTGTACGATTAGACGAATATGCGAAATAAATCATCTGAAATAGAAAGCTGTTAGCATACTTTTGTAGCAGTAGCCTCAAGAATTGAATGGCACTAATTGCATGGACAATTTGCTTTTGCACTTTCTAGAGTTCTTCTCTCAGCCTGTCTCACTGAGTACATAAGATGAGTAAGCAAGTAAACCGACGCTTCGTAGGTATAGGAGGAAAAAATGAGCGAGTATCTTTAGCTGGCTTCGACCTCATTTACCTTTGCATGTAATGAAGTTCTTGTTCTATGATCCTGCTTACTCATTAACAAGGAGGTAGGAAGGGGGGTGTGAAGGGGGAGGGGCTTGTGGGACCGACAGATGGTTTGACTCAAACGGATCCTGCATAAAAAAGTGTCTAATAAGGAGAATTTGCTTTCAAAGTTTCTAAATTTATTTCATAACTTCACAAATAAAGATACTCTGCATAATTTATAAGATTTACTTACAGCATTTGAAACCCCTCCTCCACATTCAGTTTCGGCACGAAGTTACTCCGGAACTTTCACTCGAAGTTCCCTCCCTCCGCAACATTATTACGACATGTCCTCTGGGGTCTTCTAGAGAAAAACTAATAGAAAAGCAGTATAGGAAATTGTTTGTCAAAAAGCATTGAGAAAAAATGATATTTGCATTGTTTGCTTTGGTGATGATATGTCCCTCGCGCTAACGCGTGCTTGGAGCAGCGTTGCTGCCACCACTCAGAGATTTCGGGGCTGTAACTAAGTGGAGAGGAAGATGTTTGGAGGTGTTCAGTCTATGAATAGCTAAGGAGATCTAGATTGAAGTTATGTAAAAAGTGTGAAAATATTATGCGAAGGGAGCGAAATTTCTGACTTGATTTTTCTAGCCACGTGAGATGGTTCGGATGGCTTTGAACCTCTTAACTTGGAAGAATGTTTGTCACGCTCCCAGTTCAAAAACTTCTTCATTCTTCATACATAATTTCGAACCCTTATTATGTATTACTAGATTTGGTGCCATATCATTTCCTTTTCCTTGTAATCAAGCATTTTGCTTATTTCGGGGCACAGTTCTGAATTCCTGCGCATGTGAAGAGAATTTTGGGGCGGGAGGTTGTTGGCTCCGTAGAGGATGGACTGGTAACACAGTGATGAGCGCTTGCGACGTCTCCAAAATCAAAGAGAGAGAAGCAGGAGTGATTGTGGACGGGAGGGGAGGAGAGGGTGAGCGTTGATAGCATGTATGTGTATAACTTCTGTGACAGTAGCGATGGGATATTTCTATCTAAGCGGGAGGGTTGCAAAAACTTTAGGCTGATGAGAGTAAAGCTCCCAGCTTCTCTATGTTTTTTGAGTTTTTTCAAAGAAAAATCTATTTTAGAATCTGCAGTAGTCTGAACAACTCAAAAATGAATGCGTTTGAAACTCGATAAAGCTTGTCATGATTCTAATATCTTCAAATTTTTGACTCCAGTGGAATTTGTCTATTCGATCTCTCCAGCTTGCATCTAAATTTCTGCAATGATTCTCCTCTAAGCCTGTAAGGGAAATGCGCTTCCCATATAGTATGCAAAAAAAGTACTGTCATTCTTCATTTGATGTTAAAAACTAACATGATTTTTCAACGGGTTTTGATAAATTTTTATCACTACCTAAAATAAAGCTCACTCTATCACTCTACCAAATCTCACCTCGAAATTTTGCGTTAAGGAAATGAAGGAAATGAATACTCCTTCCTGCGAAGCGCACCAACATCATTGAACTGGGTCTCGTCGGTAGGGATGTACAGATGACCGCGAGAACTCTTGCCATGAGCTCGGAAACTACCAGAAGAATGATTGCGCGCTATAGGTCTGAAGGGGAGACCACGGACCATCCAAAAAGTGGTCTCCGGAGTGAAAATCAATCAGGAGTACCTAAACAACATGCTTGTGCGCCATCTTGTTCCTTGGATCAGGGAGCACTCTGATGATCAACCACATGTCTTTCAACAGAATTTGGCTCCAGCCCACTGGGCGAAGTCCACTCAGGAGTGGAGTGATCGAATCTTTGCGACTTCATACTCGCTCGAGAGTGGCCCCCTTTTAGCCTAGATCTTAACCCATTAGATTACTATGGGGTGTCTTACAGGGTGTCTTATTGGAGTCGAAGGCTTGCGTTACTCACATAGAAATTTGGAGTCGCTGAAGGCTGAAGAAAATATGGAACGAAATCGACGTGGAATACTTGCGGCGCACCGTTGGTGATTTCCCTCGCCGTTTACGCGATTGTATAGCCGACCGAATTGAATGATTTTAGTGTATATTGTTCTTTAGCCTATTCTTTTTGCGGGATAATTTGGAGCCACAGTATTTTTGGGACAGCACTTTTCCGCACCCTGTATATAGAAATCTATCCTTAAGTGGTCTGCAAGCATCTAAGCAGCCAAGTTCTTATTCTGGATGTTATAAGCTCCCACTCATTCGGTTTTTAAGAATGCTTGTTAGATCGTTCGATCAAAGTGAAGATTTTCTTTGAAACATACCTTGGCTTTGTTAGCAGCGATCACTAAATGACTGGGTCTTCTGTTTGTCTTGCGTAATCAAAAGTTTTTGAAAAATTTTTGTCATTTCCAAAATTCCAGTTTTGCACGAAGCAGTTGACGATTTCTCGTATGCACCTTACTAAGCTGATTCATGCATTTTTCCGGGTCTCCTCCGCGGACTCGCAAAAGCACATCCTGTTTTTTTTTCTACCCCGGAAAGGTATCCAGCCTGTCACGCAGGCCACCTTTGCCAAGCCCTGCCTTACCTCTCCCCCTCCCCCTCCCCCCTCTAGCTCCGCTACTGACATGCACATATGAAATACAGTTCAATCAGAACACAGTCTGCAAATGTAGACCTTGTGATCTCATTGTTAACAGATCTTAATGTCAAACAATCGACACTTCGTGGAGAGCTTGAAGTAAACGGAGAGACAAGCAATGTTTACTGCATCTGTTCCAAATATACTCTAGTTCAAGGATGTGCACATTTACAGCACTTCATACATTGTATTTTGCTTATCTTTTAGGGCATGGAAATCTCTTTGCTTAGCGTACCTACCAAATTTATATTTATTGTCCCGGAAGTGCTAAATCTCTAAAGGTCAATATGACCTGCGATTCTATGCAAGTAGTCAAAAGTTTGTTTCCAAATAATAGCGTAAACAATTTTCATTAGGATAGCTGTCACCAAGATCCTCCACCCTCGTTGTTTCGGCGATAAGGTCGCTATAAGTGTGAAAAGCATGGAAAGATTTTTCGATCATGCTCTACCCCCTCCCTTTTCCACCTTACGCATCGAGGAAAAAACTTCTGGGCCAACCTGTCACGCTAACTGGAATGCTTCCCATCTTGTTTATAGAGTCTTTATGAATGGTAATTTGACGATAAGTTTTTTAACACAAGAAACAGTGAATAAAAAATCATGCGAACCGTTGGCTAGGCTAATGTGGTCACTAACACTGCATTCATTAATCCTTCACAACTTTGTAAAGATTTTGAGACTGGAATGAGGCAGCTCCGATGGTGCTTGTGCGTAAGCGTGTGTAACGACGTGGACTTTCTTCGTAGCTATCGATTGAAATACCGTAGCACAGCGCAGGCACGGCGCTGGCACGGGCAACTCTAGACGCAGCCCAAACGACATAGTCGAAAAAGCATTTTCTCCTAAAGATTCACTTCTTTTTTCTTTATTTTTTCTCATTTTCATTTTGCTTCCATTTTCTAAAGGTAACAATGATTTCGTTCCTGAGTTCGGGACATGGTGATCAACTTCTTTCAGTATTTTCTTATGTCCCACAACTCTTACATCGAAAGGCCACAGCTAGGGGTGTCATAGCAGGTTTACAGCAACTTATTCTTTTTTAAGTAAACGTCTAGATTGTTTAATCAGTAAAGGACAATGGTAACTGAGGAAAAGAAAAATCGGTTGACGTGCCAATTTGCGCATGATCTGTCAAATTACCAAACTTTTTCCCTAGCATTTTTCTCAAAATAAGATTTTTTCCCCGAAACAAGTTCTAGCTTGCTTTTTTTCCACCTACAGTTCACGAAATAAGTAAGTATGCAGCGCAACTTTGATTTATAACATTATCAATAAATGATGTCAGTTTTTGGAATTCTTATTAGGCAAGCTACATCTGGTGGACAGCTCTTTATTCTTGGTGGGTGGTACACACTGTAGTCTTTGTTCTGAATTTCGCGTCCAATTGTGCAGTTCCACTTCTTGTTAAATAGATATCATCATGCATTCACCTCAGTAATTGTTTACAAACTTTGTAAGAGACCACCCATGCAGCATCTGACACGCAAAAATGACTAGCTTTTTAGTTAAATTCATGCCTTGCAAAGATATCACAAACTTCATCATGTTTTGGAAAGCATTTCATTGATGCATCCTTTTTTTTGCAAGATTCCAGCTTATCAGACTGCTAATATATCAACAAGCAAATTCATCAAGATAAGGGTTAGGTCATCGATCGGTTAGAGTTCTTGTGAATGTGTTTTGTGTTTCAAGAAAAGAGAGAAACGATGCGCTTTTCCAAGTTGCTATTTCTTGCCATAAATCAAGTAGTTTTTCGAAATGATAGCGATTCAATGGAATCGATGATCAAAGAGGACTGTTGTCTATAACTAGTTGCCAGCCGATCTAGTGCGAGAATATGATGTAATGATGAAGAGACTGTCTTCCTTTCGAAAGAGGGACATCTCCAGCGGCTTCGCTTTTGATGGATCAGCCTTTGGCTTCGCTTCTGTGAAGCGTTCAATCACAGCCGATGAACATTTCGTTTCTCGATTCTCGACTGGCAGAGGCGCTCAAAACCGCGACAATCAGCTGACATTCTCGCCCGGTGTCGTCCTCATAAAGTGTAATGACGGTTCACAGTAAAGACAGGAAAGAGCTGGGCAAAAACATGCCGAGTCTGACTAGCAAGAAGAAGATAAACGTTGCGAGAAACCCCAAACTTGAAATAGCACATCAAATACTGCAAGGTCGCCTGTTTTTGATTGCCTTTTTGTGAATTTTTGGAATGGTGACGATGCACCCGACTAACTGTCAGAAATCTTCTTTAAACATTTCATGTGCAAGTGAAGACAAAGGAAAATCACAACTAAGATCTGGCGAAAAGACTGGGTCAAAAACTTTTTCATTCTTTTTGGACTTCGTTCGAAAAATTGTTTATCCTCCATTCTATTTTGCTATGAGATTTATGGTCTGCAAGTCTGTAATGACTTCAACTTACTTTGATGCAGATAGCTCTGATTATGGTAGAAAAATAAGCGCAGCAGCTAGCTCTTATAGGATAGTATTTTTACGAAAGAGAAGATTCGGACCAGCAAGAAAGCCAGTTCAAGGATATACGTGGAAAAAATAATCATATAATTTATAGGATGATTCAGAAGTAAAATTGACATTTTTGAACGCCATTTCTTAGGGAATTAGTCAAGCTAGCTGTCTCTGTGGACAACAAAGAGAAGCCTGTTCCGGTTTATCTATTCTTTTTTTGCTCACCTGAGTAGGGGGTTTGCAAACCAAAACAACATTTTTTCACGCCCTGAATATTCGCGATTTCTCGCTTTTCCTGTCTTTCTTACTCGTAAAGAAAAAAACTTGTTTGCTCTAAAGTAAATATAAGATCGAGCTTCGAAATTTCGCATGACTGGTACGTCACAAACTCAAGGACTATGCAGTACAACACTGGTGCAAATGTAGGAAATGTCCAAGAAAGTCCGCCCCAATTCTTCGTAACGTTGAGTAGTAAAGAAAAAGGAGACGAAGGTTACTTATACAAATGGTGTTTACGTGTTGGCTGATCATTGCTCAATAATACTAGAGTTGTAATATGTGAAAAGAGGGTACAGCTTTGTACCTTCTTTCACAAAAAGTATTACTTTGACTGGCGACGGCATGGCACAGAATTTATCGGTAGTATAGTAGCGTCTCTAGTTTTTGATGCTTTCGTGAAGGAGCTCAAATCCTGCGCAGAGTGATAGTTTTTATCTATTCTGTTCTTAAACACTTCCGTAATGCAACAGTTCATGAAAGATTCTGCATTCGAACGCTTTAAAACGCACAGCAATGCAGCAATTTCGCTCGAGACAAAAAGTATTAATCGCTCACTGTTAGGAAAAAGACGATTGGTAAATTTTCAAAACAGGTTGTATTTTTCAGGTTTTCCCTAACAGTAGAAGTTAATAATTTTGTGATTGAACGAGCTCACTAATCATATAGGTCATTCCCTGAAACTGATTGCTGTTCGAGCTGATTTTTTACGCCATTCAGCAGTGAAGTGTAAGTCAGGCTTCCTTTTTGGATAGACTTGACCCTGATAGTCCATTAGCGCAAAGACGAGAACACTGAGCCGCTAAGTTCTTTTTGCGCCCCCAGCTCAGAAGTGATGACCTTGCAAGAATTTCTGTTTGATTTCTCATTCTCATCTTCACGATTTATGTTCGCTACTAGCGCAAATCTCCTATCAACAGGTCATTGGTTCAGAGCTCAGTCGAGCAAAAAATCTCTGTCGCAATACCTTCGGACCATTCTGTCTGGCATTTCTTACTTGGTCTCAAATAACTGACTGATGGTTCGGCATACGTAAGCGCCCAACATTTCTTATTATCAACATATGCGCCGTTAGTCAAAATAAAACCCAGCTTTGAAGAGCTCAGAGAACAGCCCGTCAAAGCTGCCTACCACTCAGTGGCACAATCATATGCGAAGCCGCAGGTTAAAAAGGTCTGCTCACTTCATGGATTCTACATTGTCATCTTCCCTCTTCCCTTTCCCGTCTTCACCATCCGTGACTTTTCTCCCTTCGCTATGGATTATTCGCTTTACGCGTATTATTCGCCAGTTTCGAGTTGTTTGTAACACATTTATTCTCCTTATTGGATTTATAGCGAGCAAACTTCTGTCACGTCAACTAATGGCTTGCGTAACACCTCAAAAAAATGGGCGTTGAAACTCGATTCGTTGAGAATGTTTGTCATTCAAAAAACGTGCATTTATGATTGCAAGGTCAACCAGCTCATAAAAGAATTTGGCAGACACAAATCACTTAAGATTTGGGCACTATTGACAACGATTGCTATAGTGAAAAAACTAATGATATCAATTCACTCTAATTAGTTTTGTAAGCAGGAAGTAAAGTTCATGCGCGAGTTGGATAGATTGGAAACCAAACATGTACATAGTGTAGCTCCTCTAGTTAATTTCCACCTATGATCCCTAAAGAAACTTTTTTTTTGTTCAGAAATTGCTTCTATAAGCTATACAATGATCGAACTTGTCATTCTAGGAACGCTCTCTTTGTCTTGACATTATTTGTAATTCCTGAAGACTTATGCTATGAACAGTGCATTCCCGAATGGCCTTGACTGACGCATAACTTCCTGAATTCTATGGTTTGAATTGTGCGAGCGGATCATCCGACACAACCCGTTCTTACCCTTTGGCATACCAACTGTTGAAATTTCGCAGTATTTTCTACGCATCTCACGAAGCTGAATAACACCATAAATGTTTATACATTAGCATCATGCACCCTGCTAGTTCAAGATTAAATTATTCCACGGCCCAGATGGTTTCATCGATGTTTTGAGCAGTATTCAATATGTACGGCAGCTTACTAAAAGTAACTTGTATTGGCGGTAACACTGCACTTTTTTGACGAACTCAATCACATCGGACTAATTATAGGTTTTAGCTGTGCGTCGGTCCCACGATATGAAGAAATGCTGGCCTTAGGACGTGCAGCAAAAGAAAATCCGTAGCATGTTGGTATCTTGCCATTGTCACCACGGTCTCCTTGTGGAATCCACCCCCGAACTTTACAAAACGGTAGACTATCCATCACCTGATTTCCGGCTAGACAGAGCCTGCCTGCTCCTTTGCAGTGTTCCCTTGTTCCCACACCCAGTGGCACGGCTGACCCACGCCTTCCATGTGAGACACATCTGACTAACCAGCTCCCGATGTAGGAGTAATGTGACGAAACTCTCGCGCTCTAAATTTTCCCCGCGAGGAAACGGGCGTTGTGCAATTAAGTTGCGTCTCTGGTCACCATATATATTGTGCGAGGTGTGTGTATGGGGTTCATAATAGTGATGGCCGTGGGCGTATACCTGTACTCGGCACACGGTCTCGACCGAACTTTCGAACTACCGAGTCGAGACAAACTGGCCCCAGTCGTCAATGCCAGCGCCCTGACGACATTTGACCCCCTCCCGTCTCGTTTGTCACTATGTGGCTTTGTCACTTTCACCTCTGGGGTTGTGCCATCCATCCGCACAAAGCTTCCTGCTTTCAATGTTTTCCATGTGTAGCTCTGCCTTGCCGCCATTGTGAAATGGCGGCTGCGAAATCCTCTTAGCGAAAGCGACCATCAAAAGCATACATCGCAGTCCTCCCCTATCTGTGCGTACATTCGCCATCCGCCCTCATTTTTTTCAAATCTCATGCCGATTCACATAATCTAGTTCTCAATAATATTTCTTCCAGCATGCAAGATCTACTTGCTCTTCTACTGCTTCTAACTGCAGGTGAGCTCTTTTTGTCACTCCTTCAAAACAACATAAAGTCAGGCAAAAGGAAATGTCTAACATTTGCCCCTGTAATTTGAGCTATGTCCTAGAGGGTGGAGAAATACATATTTTGACTCTTCGCTAAAAGTTCATGCAACTCGTCTCTTGAGGAAGATTCCTTACTTGATTAATATAAGCGGCGAACTTCCATCTGAATTAAACTCTACAGTCAGATAAGTACGGATAATGGACTTTACTTGATTCATAAGCCCTGTACATCTTTCTGAAAGCAAGAAAGTGTTTGATACGGATTCAAAGCTATTTCGTCGTGCCCGGTATGGTGCGGTTACAATGTTTACCTAAGATAAACGCAGGCCATAGCTATTTGAAAGTGAAACGCTAGCGAAGCCAAGAGGATCGAGTTATACTTGTTTAGGGTAAATCATAGTGACAGCTCGTAAAATCAAATATTTTGTGAAACTTCTAAAACCATCGGTTTCATGAGAGAAATGCCGTAGGTAGCCTGACTACATCTCACTACAGCATTAGCGATGATTCCCATGGCGCAAATAATCTCGCCTTTTTTTTCAAATTTGTGATTAGAAAGAATATTTTCAGCAGTGTCTCCGCAGCAGTTTCGTCACTGTATCAACACTCTGAGAGGACCGTGTTGTGATCTGCACAGATTCTGCGCATTTTGGTCACGTAACCAGGAATGCTTGAAAAATCCAAATTGGATGCTGAGGAACTGCCAAATATCGTGTCGAGTCTGTGTCATGGATACCATCACTACACAGACGTTCAGTAAGTGATTTTGCTTGCGAGTTCGATTTTTCAAATTGTTGACCAGAATTTTCGCTGGACCAGGAAACGATCGCGCAGCCTGTTATGGTGCGCGGAATTTTTTCAATAAGTCTGGCGCCAAATTCTTGTGGAAGTTCACATTTTTGAAGTATAGAACTTTGTGATAGTCAAAATCTGTGAAACCATTGCAAACCTTTTTTGCTCTCCGGAAGCTCTCCTGCGTTGTTTGAGTAGGGGTTGAATAAATTCTGGTGGAAGCGATCTAAAAGGCAACGCTGAACTTCACTGTCTAAACTATAGCATATCTTTGACTAATTTTTGATCTATCACATACTGTAAAGAAGAAAGCTTTTCAACCTTTGCACAGTGTGCCAAATTCCTTCTCGCTAGTTTTGGTGGAAGCGAAGATTTAATTAGCTGTAAATATGGCTGAAAAAACCGTGCGCAAGGAATCTCGAGCTCGATCCACTAAGAAGAAGAGGAATAGCTCTTTTTCGCGCTTTGGGGAGGCGTTGGACAGCACTGACGATCCTTTCAACCTTCAATCAAAACTGCAAGAAAGCGTGATTGAAATGATTACCTGCAGAAGAGCTATTTACAGAAGGAATTCAATTTTGAGAGGGTGGAGGAATTCGATAATGTAATTGAGGAAGTAATGGAAACTAGATGTGTTACGGCATTCACCCCAATTCCATTCCTGTCAGTAATCTTCACACAAAAGTGATTTTTTCTTATAGTATTTCAATTTTTGAGGAAAAATACTGTTTCTCTATTTTCTGTAGTAAGGCTTCTTGCAGCCGAACATTACAAACTGTCAAGAACTATGGAGCCAATCATGTGAGAGGCTTAATCTTACGGTAGGTACCGAATGTAAAGCCCCCTCCCCCCAGCTTAGAACAACAGAGCGCTTTTTTTTTCAAAGATGTAGCTTTCTCCAAGCTGCTGTAGTCTCACAAAAGTGATTCTATCGCACAACCGTGATAGATGGGCAGTGTTTGTTTCAGAAGTACCCAAGTTGTAATAATGCTGCGTTGCGTCATAATTTCGTGAAATTCGTGCCGGTTGATGGTTTCGTTTCTTGCAATTCCTTTTGTGTTGTGATGTAAATGCGAATAAAAAGACGAACGAAGTCAAGCGAGAGCGGCGGGTTTGGCACGTGCAGGACCAGCATCGATCTTGATCAAGCGCGGTGCTTCTCAAGTTTTACATCTGTTAACGTTTTCGTTTTCCAACGTCTTCTCACAGGCACTTTTTCGATGCTGGGAAATAACCGATCTCACTGTTGTAATACAGAACGATGTCAAGGTTATCTTTTGCAGAAGAGCGTTTTGAAGTGCCACTGTTTCAAGTGTTGTATAGGGAACATAGAATGCAAGTGAAAACCATTTTTTGAGCATTTCTAAAGAAATTCACGTTTAAGTAACGTAATTGCACTCCATTGACAAATAGCCAGAAGAGCATTCTTCAAGTGGGGGCATGCAAATGTTTTTCTAACAACCTGTGAAGTGTCCACTTTGCTTTCACTGTATTGTTCTCATTAGCTCTTGAAAAGAATTACAATGGGGGCTTTTGCACTTACTAACAATGTAAAGCTGTCTTTATATTTGTAAAAAATTCTGTAAAACTTGACAAGAAGACATCATATGTACCAATGCTCTCTCGTTCTTGCAAACAGCGCCCTTGAGACAATGAAACCTCTAAAAAAATTTTTAGCAAACTTTTTGCCTTTTCTAGAATGGAATTTGCATTTTATTGCTCTACAGTTGTGACAGTGGAATGTGAAAAATTTCGGCGAATTCGGCGAATTCGCCGAATTCGCCGAAATTTTTCACATTCCACTGTCACAACTGTATTTTGCGAGCAATGATCTCTGAATATTAATGTATTATCTTCCAAAAAAAGTCTTTTGCAAAATATTGTTGCCTATCAAGTTTTTCAGTCGCATTAGACTTGCAAACGCCCTTTCGACTATTTTTGAGAAATGTGAGCGTTTCTAAAGTCTATTTACCACTATAAAAAACTTGTGCTCTGAAAACCTAATCTCTTTTTAAAAAAGTTTGACCACATTCTCCTCTTTTCCTGCTGTTCTTATGTTACCATGTTGCTCTTTGATTGAAAATTTACTTCAAAGTTGATTTACTACCGACTGAACAATATTGCCTGACTCATCTTTATTTTAAAGCAACAAAATGACCGTTCTTCTTGAAAGTGTTATGTATAGCCTTTTGAACTCGAAATGATCATGATCACTAAACTTAAATCGTGCAAGTGAAGTTCATAAATGGGTCGATGCTATGATACCATGACGCATATACTTTTTTTAAAGGTGGTTTATAGTCCAAGATGCACTGATGTGGCACTCAATCATAAAACCAATTAGTGTGCATAATGAAGTTATAAAAGACCCATAACTCGGCCATCAAAGTAAAGCAGCTGGAGTTTGTCTAGTAGGACTAGTAGCTTTGATTGAGGCTTTTTGGGAACTGAACATAATGGGAAATTAAGTAGGGAAAAGGGAGTAATAGAAATTTACAGTCATATCTGAATGTTCATGAAATGGGATGTCCCGAAGAGACCATCTGCGATAATTTTCTCTTGGGTATGGGATGTTTAGCTCCGTACCGATTTATTCTTCCGTTTTTTGATGAAAATCCAAAGTTTTGGACCTAATGACGAATACGTTCTTTTTCGAGAATACATTTCAAGTGCTCTTAATACTTTGAGTGATGGTAGGGTTCAATAGTTGTTTGGGACAATGTACAGGGTGTCCCAAAAAATGTGAACACCGTTTGAACGTTAATAACTCTCTTGCTTTCACGTCCTTCGCCGTGCTTGAGGTATTCTTTAGAGCGAGGTTCAACTTAGATTTACAGTAGAACGAGTCATCAATCTCTCTTTATTACTGTAGGATCACGGTATGAACTTTCAGCATAAAGCGCTACAATGGAATAGGTCTTTCGGAGGAAAAAATTCAAAAAAAATCGCTTTTTTGTGAAGTAAGGTTTCCAGGCATGGTGATTCCAGTACACAACTTTTTACTAGTTTTTTATGGTGTAAATCACACTTCCTAGACCTGAGATTACTTATGAAAGAAGCATTACAGTGAAGCGCAAATTTCATATTTAGAATCAGCGACGTCGAGTAGTCCAGCACACGAGCTTCTTGTTTGTTTGGTATTCTTTCGGAGGCAAAACGGCTTTCAATTTCCTAAGCTCTTCCCAAAGTTCATACCGTAATCCTACAGTAATAAAGAGCGATTGATGATTCAGTTCATACTGTAAATCTAAGTTGAACCTCGCCCTACAGAATGATACCTCGAGCTCGGCGAGTTTGAAAGCAAGAGAGTACTAATGATCAAACAGTGTTCACATTTTTTTGGAACACCTTGTATAGTAATATAACCTTGACGTAGTCGCCATTCATCGGAACTGGAAGAAGCCGCTTTCTTTCAAGAACTTTGTTGTAGAAAAATCGAGTTATATACTTGACGCGAAACTAACAGAATGGTGTGCTTGCATTAACCTTTTATGATATTTACACCGGTAGCTCCTCGACAAGCTGACTCCAAATTCTTTTGCTCTAGACTAAACTCTTCTTTGTTCCTTCTTTTTTTACAAGGTGATTCGAAAGTTTTTGGCCCCAACTTTTTTGGCTTTGGAACTCTATGCATTCCCGCGCGCTCATCTAATCTAAAGACAATCGAATTAACAAAGAACAACTTTCTTTCCAATCTTGATTTTTTTTGAACATAGAAGAAGAACAAGGTTTTGTTCACGTGATGAGGGGCTGCGGAAAGAGAGATCAAGGGCAACCATTTGAAGCAACTCAAAAAGAAGAAGGGCCTCTCAAGTGAGAGCTGAGCTTGACTAGCTGGACAAAGTGAAAACGGGACAAAGATTGTGAAAGTGTTCCCTCTTTTTGCGATCCATGGCCGGGAGGGAACCATTCTTAAACAAAAGAAAACAAAAAGAGCTTCCAGATTTGATGTTGATGGAAATTCATTTAAACTAAACACGTTACAAGTACCCTCATATCGGAATGAAGTGCTGAGCATGAGTAGCTTCTGCATCCCCACTGGCATCGAACAATGCAGAATGTATTCTTAACATTTCCAACAAGAACCATTAATTACAGTTCCATTCCACCTAACTTCAAGTGCAAAATGCGGGTTTTCTTAAAAAAGCCATTTAGCAGGTAGTGGGTGGTGCAGATTTATTCTTGGCGTTTCTAGAAATAGAAGTTTGTGTCTTTATCAAAAACGGCCATCATGACATCATCCCATTTTCTCGTAGTTCAGTTGAGGATCCGATACTTGCATTAGCTGGAACGCCTTACGACTGAACTGAATTATCGAACATTTTTTTCCTTTCTGAAATTAGACTGTGATTTTAATTGTTTCGAAAGTCAAAAGCCTTTTCAGGTATGAATGATAACTCTAATCATGAAAACGCTCTTGATTTGCTCTTGGCATTTGCAAATCATGATTGACTTACCTTTCACAAGAATTACATATGATGAAATTACCTAAATGCAGAAACCAACGCAACCACTCATACTAGGTTGTCTTTAAAATGTTGTCCGATCCCAAAAAACAGTGGATGGGGAATCATTCGATAGAAGAAAGCAAGCGTTACAAGATGGCATCCAAATATATGAGCAATCTTTGATTCACGTGAAGTTACAATATATGAAAAGTTTCTAATATTCAAAAATCGAAGCTCAGTTCAGAGAATTTCTACGAACCTCGAGCTCAGGCATGCAGTCTTCACATCAGACATTAATGCTTACGTTTTTGAATTTTTCCGTGGCTAGAATACGAGAAACAAAAATAGGTCGAAAGGGCGAATGTGTCGCGTTTTGCAGGTTTTTCGCGACAAATTTGATTTTTCTCGAAGAGAGCCCTTGTAGAAAGCTGAAATTTCGCGGTTGTACTTCCAAAGGTTTATAGTAAACAATCACCTATTCAGGAAAAGCTCAGATTGCTTTGAGGTGGTATGAATTTTTGTTTCTCGCTTTCTAATGAAAATGCCACGAAATTGTGCACACGAGTGTCGGTGTAAGGAGTATGTGCGTGAGCAAGTTGGGATCTCCAGGATTTTTCTTGAAGAGATCTACGGGTTTTTTTCAGTTTTTCGGGCCTTTAGTGCCTTTTGAAATTGGCTCCAAACTTTGTGCAAATCAATCAATCAATTGCCGCGAACAGGGCTCGGCACGAGGTGGCTAGATGAAAATGGAAAAAACGAAGTCCCCCTTGACTTTTGGGAATTTTTACGAAGTCCCCTTTGACCCTCAACCAAATTTCCTCTAAAAACCTGAAAAATTCCCCAAAATTCCCCAAAAAACGAAACGTCGACTAAAAAAAAAGGTCGCCGTCGCCAATTTTCCGTGTCTCTTCGGTCACAAAAACGAAACCCCCTTTGCTTTTTGTCCCAAAAACGATATCCAGCTTGCTTGTAAGCCACCTCGTGCCGAACCCTGGCCGCGAACGCCTAAGCATCGTTTCGTAGAGCTTGCTTTGGTCTATTGGTCATTACCCCCATACTTTTTTTCGTGTCATCCTGCCCGATATTGTATGAGAAACACGAGGCGACATTATTTTTAGGCAGTCTAATTTTCAAAAAAATCACATGCCAGGCTATTTAGATTAATTAAACTGGTAAAGCGCTTAAAATGTTTATCTACAGGTCCACCAACGACAGCCTTTCGCACAGCTCCACCAACCTCTGTATTTCGCACAGCTCCACCAACCTCCGCCTTTCGCTCACCTTCTTCGCCTTCCTTAGTTCTTCGCCCACCTTCAGTGACTCCAGGAGGAAGATGCAGTCAAGTCGTGCCCGTAGAGGGTGGGTGTGAAAATTCCCGACCTTGATCTTTCTGTGGCTCAACTGAGACTCGTTTAGTGGAAACTCGGCAGGTGTTTTCGGCCGCGCAGATGCGATCACGTCAACAACAGCTGGGGTGTGCTGAAGTGCAAGTAAGTCAGGATCGCAAAAAAGTGAGAATCGGAAGATCTCCTTGGAATCTCTGTTTAGATCCCAGGCAGCTGCAGCGTCAATGAGTGCTACCATCGAAGTTTCAGAAGCATAGACGGAACATGCAACAACCTTGAAAATCCTATAGTGGTTAGTATATCTGATCCACTTTTCCAGTGTGGGGATTATAAGCAGCTAACCTCCTCTTAGGGTGCTGCCTTTACTCCATTCATTCGACTTCTACCGAGTGCTTATGATGACGGGATGAATGCTCTAGTCGGTACGTTTAGAGTTGATGTGAGATGTAGCCGGTGGATGTAACCTATTAGATATCTATATGCAAGTCCTATCGTGATAGTTCTATAAAGGAATCGAAAAATCGTGGGAATGGCGCGACCGCGCACGACACGCACGCACTCCCTGAAATCGCATCTTGGTTTATATCTCTACTTGAATGGCTTTTCTGCTTGCGTATGAAAGCACTAAGACACCGGAAGTGACTGTGAGCTTTGAAATCATGCTTTTTCGTAAAAGTGTTTTATGCTCTTGTGGACGCAATGGTCGCAGTCAAATCCGTCGTCACGATGCCAGAAATGACCTATAGCCTTGCGCGATTTAAACGCTTAGCACTCGATGGCGACTAGTATCGCAACCATTCCAGAACTTTCATTGAGTCGCAAGCACTTTTTCTTTGCTTTTGTGCAGACCAGAATGTGAGCTACATGTGTCAGATAGTTTGCGTGATAGTGAGCGAAAAGCAACCGAACGTTTTCTGAAAAATTGGTGAATTTTGAGAATTTACGGATTTACAAATGAAGGTGCAGCTAAGTCAAGCACGGTGACCCGAACTTTTGACTATGTGTTGCAATCACCAAGCTCTAAAAAGCAAAAAGTTGAACTTCGGGCCATAACGAGATCTGGCACCCCTCGAGAAGACAAACGAGTTACTGCGCGTCAATGTTCTCCCGGAAACCGCAAACTAACTAAAAGGCTAGAATCTCAAATTCTGCCAAATTATCTTTGCACAGTGGGGTAATTTCACTGCTGAACACGAATATTTTTTGGAGTTAAAGTGAAAATCTTACTGGAAGGAATCCGGAATGCTTATCAACTTCCTGTTAGTATGTCGCTTGACCTCCCTAGACCAAATTTCCGTCGTCGCGGAAGTCGTAACCCTTGCTTCCTTACTTTATATCTGCCACAACTTTTGGGCGGTGGTAGTACAACGGTTGCATTTGTAGCTCACTCTTGTTCTATAGAACACCAAGGAGTGACTGCGCAAGAAAGGAGATGGTCACGCAAAAATTTCCATTGTTCACCAACCTAACCACATTATCTCACAGTAACAGCGAGGAACAGCGCTTGATAAAAGCGTGAATCATGTGACTAATCGTAAGTAAAAAAAATATTTCGCACATACATGACCTCCTTCGGTCGCAATCTTCGAAGTCTCTGAAGTGCGAAACACTGATCACTGATCAACATGCAATTTGCAGACACTGTGATTCAAGTATACAGCCGAATAGTTGCAGTTCATGCACATTTTCCCCCAGTTTTGCTTCAGTGAATTTCCATAAAGAAACTTTGTATGCCTATAACTGGATTGAAGTGTCATGATGACTTTATTCAAACATGGTTAGTCATAAAAGAAATGCCAGTGTTAAACTTTGCATCTATCAAATAAAAGCTGAAATGGGGACCGGATTTTCCATTCGATTTTGTCAGCTATATACGTCAGAAAAATGCTGGAATTCAGCAAATAGAAAATTGGTAAATTCTATCTCATTACCTTGCTTGAGTTCACAGGATAGAATGCTTTTATATGGGCATGCTCTTCAGCTACATTCGACAAGATAGGTTCTATTTGTGACTATATGTAAATCATTCAACGCATACCATTTGGTAGAGCTGCTTCAACTCACGTCTAAAAACTAATACATAAAGGTAAAGCACCAATCTCTGTCAACTTAAGTATACAAGAAATTACCCAGTTGTGTATCGACAAACTGCATTGACTAGAAGGAATCTAGAAGTTGTGATACAGAACTTTTTTGCAATTCTGCAGAGAGACCGCACAACATTTATTTACTCTAATGCCATTAGCCTAAGTCGCCCTTTTCATGGGTCAAGTATGCCTGGCTTGCAGTGATGTGTTAGGATGGATTTTTTCATTGTTACCATATGTTGGAATAAATTATAGAAGCTCACAGAGTTTACTGTGACGCACTAAAGCCTACAGAAGCAAAAAACTCGTATCTAGCTTTCGTGAAAAATCACAGTAGGAGAGCGAAAAAATTCTTGTCTTATATCTATTTTAACGAAATCTAATGAAGTCTAGTAATAAAATCGTATGAAAGACTTATTGCCTTTCAGTAAAATTTTATCGCATGACTGTGAAGTTCTAAGCACATAAAAGGACAGCCGAATAGTCCCAGCTCACAATTTCCAAAAATTTTCCACAGGACTGAATTCAAGCAGCTCCCAGAGTTGCCCGTGTTAACTCCGTGCCGGTTCAAGTAGGCATCTCGTTTTTATATCGAAGTTCCGTCACTTCGCTAGCGCGAATTTGGAACGGTGATGACACGGCGCTGGCACGGGCGACTCTAGAATGCAGTCTTTGAGAAACGAGCATTAACGCCATGCATAAAGGACGTTAGATTCCGTAACAAACAAAGACCTGCTCGATGAAAGGGAGTAAAAGGGAATTCCATGATGAGTACGAATTGACATTTATAGCAACTGTCTAGATGTAGAGTTACATTTTAGGTAGCTTTAGTCGTGCCAGGCCAAATCCTCGCGAGCTTTCCATGTTTCTTCTGTCGACAAGACGAGCTATCGCAAGCACGAAAAACAGCATGCTGATGCAATTTGGGCAGGTAACCAGTATCGGAGGCTTGGCTTATCAAGGATAATGTAATATTTTAGTTCATTTCCCACGACATCACGAAAAATGCATTATCGAATATCTGTAATTGCGGCACGAACAATATTCGCTGTGCGAACGTTATTCGACCTCCAACGGACCCAACGTTTGCGATTTTTTTTCAAAGCAAAGAAGGGAGGCTGAGTTGTGACTTTCAGGAGAGGGGCATGCGTGCCGTTCACCCGATCCGTGCACGTTTGTGGAACTGGCATGCCAGGTCGCCCTAGGGAGCAGTACAACGAGAACACGGCTTTCATTGATGGCAGCTCTGTGTACTCGTCCGAACCCGTGACGCTGCGTGAGCTGCGAGCCGGACCTTTCCTGAAGACAAACGTTTGAGTGACTCTGACTCTAGGCTTTGAAGAAGTGAATGCGGTAACTTCAGGTCGTGAACGGTCGAATGTTCCCACCAAACAATGGAAGAGATTCGATGACCGCTGGTGACGACCGAGCTACTCTCTTCGTCGGTTTGGCTGCCATGCACACCACGTTCCTTCGCCTTCACAACGGGTAACGATAGCTCGCACAGCGAACAATGATTCGAAAAAAAATGAGAGAAAGACTGAAAAATATAGTTCCAATTAACACACTGAATCATTCTCATATAGAAAATAGGACTTTATCTAGCCGCAAAAGTTATAACAATGCATTTGAGGCCTGCGAAAGTTGCTTTAAACATATTTGGCATATTGCCAGATCGCGTCGCGATTGATATCGCCTGAAGTATGACCGAAGCCTGACACATACGCTATCATGATCTCAAGTCCCACTGAAACTAAAGACTGACCATGGGAAAAAAGTTGCATTTCTTTACGCACCAAATCCGAAAATGAAATCTAATACCAATAACGTTGCGTAAACTTACGTTGTATGCACTTTAGGCAACGATGGATACTTAATTTTTAGAAATTTGTCTATTTATCATTTTGGTCCTAACAATAAGTGAGAATCGAAAATGCGGTCGTCACAGCTCAAAATGTAGCTGATTTCTTTGAACAGTGAAACCTACTCTTACAGTCTAGTGACTTAGATTTTTATTTCAACTTAGGATAGGTGCATACGGGAGAATTTTGATTATTGAATAGCACTGACTGTCATATTTTTTGGGTGAGGAGAGAGGGGCACAACAGCGACATTCTTTGAAAAAACCTTTTCTATCAATTTTGATTAGCGTAAAAATAAAATAATAACTTAAATAACTTGCGCACAACTCAATTCATTGACAGACCACTGCCAACGATTTTTTTGCTCATTCTGGAGGGAAAGGAAGATTCTCGATTAAGCTTGAACACTCACGGTCTAGAAAAACACTTATACACGACCTAGAAGAACAATATCTTGACTATGAAAACTGAAATGCTAGGACTGTAAAATTTCAAAAAAAAATCACTGACGTTCAGCGCTGCTGTTATTAAATTATGATCATGGCTTTGCTGAGAGCACTTCACAGTTCAAATACCAAGATTCGAAAGTAATATTTGGCTGATATCTACAGTTGTTTTTACGCTATCTTGCGACTCATCACTGTTTCGTTTTCAGAATTGCTGGAGATCTACAAAATATGAACAGGCACTGGAACATGGACCGCGTTTTCCAGGAAGCGAGAAAGATCGTAGGAGGTGTCTTGCAGGTAGCGATGATTGCTGCAGCATATAGACTATCAAAACATAGACTTGATTTTAGGCGATCACCTACCAAGAATTTCTTCCCGCTTTGATCGGACCCTTTTACGATAGACTTGTTCCACCCTACACCAAGTAATTTCTGATTATGCTGAATCATAAGTGGAAAAATTCCTGAGTTATAGACCCTATGTTGTGTGAAACGAATAACTTTAGATATACACCATCTATCAATCCCGGCATATTGAACGAGTTTGCAGCAGCTTCTTACAGGCTCCACGGAATGATTCAAGTACAATCGCGGCGGATTTCATCTGCTTCTAATTTCTTCAACTTCGAATTTGTCATCTCAAAAATGGCTCTCACTTTCAGGAGGGATATCCGCTGATTGGCCCTAATTTCGAGAACAGAGGTGAAGTATCCTTCCTCAGTGGAGTAGGACGCATTGAGCAAATTCTAACAGCGATTGATGCCATATACCGGTAGGCTTAGTACATTTTTCTGAGCTTCTCTGCCCACACAAGCCTTTTTCCCAACATTTCTATTTTTCCCCTAGGGGTCTCATTGCGACTCCAGCACGCAGTCCACAAAGAATCACGACATCGGTAACAGAACGACTTTTCAACGGAATGGACATGGCCACCATCAATGTTCAGGTACCTTTTTCAGCTCAATTCAAAAGTAAATTCAAAAATATTGTCAGCTACATTTCATAGCAAGCTCTCCCCTTCAGATTTCTAGCTCATTTATTCTCGCAGCCAAAAATTTAACCTTGTTTGTTTATTTTTTGCTTCATATGCAGTTCTTCCCCCAACCGTCCACAACTTATTTGTTTTGAGCTGGTTCTGCAACATATGTGCGAAACTTGCTGCTTTGTCGTCTAGAATTCGATAAGTCTTGACTTACGCTCGTTCTGATATCGAAGAAATAAGCTCGCATGCAAGAACATCCGGGAGAGAGATAGTGAAAATGATAGGCAAAATTCTCCTCGGCCCTAATTAGTATTGCAATTCGGTTCCCTTCCTAGTGGTGGTGTACATGTGCAAACCATTTCGTTCTAAGGCAATAACTTACTATTCACTGCTTCTATCAGAACTAAATCTCGCAGAAGAACACAGTGGCAAAAGACATTTTATGCACACGTATATGATTCTTCAGGAGTGCTTTCAAGTTTTGATGAAACAACTCTTTTAGCGAGGACGTGATCATGGCCTACGCCCATATAACGAGTACCGTAGGCTTTGTCGACTTCAGCCACTTACGAGTTTCAATCAGGTACGTAGTTGCTCTACTCAATACTTCGCTACTACGTTTTCTAAAAAAGTCGAGAAGAAACGAGCAATGAGAGTTTCAGATTACAAACAAGGATGAAGATTTCAAATAGTGAATCGGAGTAAAAAAATTGTTAACTGTTGCGCAGACGTATTATTCGCAGTTATTCTATGATTTGGTTTTTTCTAGCGTCGAAATTGGTCGTAATTATAGCAGAGTTGCGGAATTGCTCTAAGAAAACTGGAATGCAATTTTACTTTCAAAAAAGTCATGTTTCGTTATTTATTATTACCTGAGCATATGTAGGGCGTGGGTTCAGACAGTGAACTCACCATTTTCCACGACAATTCAATTGTCTGAAAAAAATTTTCTTGATTGCAGTGGCCGGAAGTCACCGAAGCAGCTGTTCGAGAACGAGTTTCACAGCTCTACAGAACACCGGACGATGTAAGTGTCGACATATATCGGACTGCTGACAAATGCGTGACAAAGAGAAATAATGAAGAGCAAAATTGTTTGACGCAAGAATGACAGACATTGTTGCTGATGAGGTTTTAACAGGAACTTCTTCTGAATTTGAAGAGTATCAAACATGACTTTGGGAATCGTGCACAAATGCGTCTTAAGGCAACAAAAACACTGCATTTCAAAGTACAAAATCTTTCATTGTTATCATGGGTCAAGAGGGAAGGAGCTAGGGTTAAAAAAGAACATAAAGAGTCTTATAGTAAGGTAACTGCGAGATCGAAAAATTTTGGCGGAACAATAATCTTAGCATTTGTGTAAGTAAAGCTGGATGTGTGTTTGTCCGACTGTGTGTCTGTGTGTAAGTATGTTCCGAATAGAGATTTTTTACTGAACCGATCCGGATCAAACTTGGCACACTTACACTACAGGATGCGGCGGGTGTTGCATGCTATTTTTCGTCATTGATCGGTATCGATTTTATCGATTTCTTGCAAAGTTTCGCCCACGAGACTGGGAGTTGGCATAGGGGAATAAGCAGGCCTGCTAATTATGAAAATATCATTAACAGGACCGGGCGGAGTTGGGTTTGCCAGCTAGTAGTCTTCCTAACAAGGAAAGGTTACTCGGTGACGGTAATCTGGAATGCGATGTATACCATAAGATGCACTTCCAAATGTTAATTCTAAATCTGTGCTCGATATCTGCGAAACGATCTTCCGAAAAAAGTTATGAACTTTTTTCGTAGAAAATTTGCGTACTTTGGGCAGTTAAAATCATCAGATTTATTCTAGGTTACCGTTTGAAGCTTTTGAAGAGAATCTTAGAAGGAATCCTGCCGTATACCTACCTAAATCATATTTAGCATTTGAAAAAAATTTCTTTTGTTGTTGGTTTTGACCCTCCGCAGTAGCGCAACTTGATCATGAAAAAATATTCACAACTCCACCCAGGTTATTGTTTCGCAGTTAGGAAGACATATTCGAACCAGCATCAGAAGGCGCATTTTTGATGTACAAATCATTACGAATGGTCACGGTCACCATGTATCCTCCCTTGTAAGCACTATCTAGTAAGTAAAGAATTTCTTTTTTGGTTTTTCAGATCGATCTATACGTTGGTGGAGTATTGGAAGAACCAATCCCTGGCAGCGTGGTTGGTCCTACATTTGCATGCATTATTGCAGAACAATTTGTACGACTTCGCGATGGAGACAGGTGGACACTTTGTGGTTTTTATATCTTGAAGTTTAACCCTAGTTGTGGGCTTTGCTATTGATTGACATCTCCTAGATTCTACTTCGAAAACAAGGGAGTGTTCAAGCCTAAGCAAGTGGCAGCGTTGAAGGCAGTGACACTCTCATGGGTGCTGTGCCAAACAGGTGACAGGTGAGTTGGATGAAGTTCACTGCAGGTTTCCGGAATATATCTAGGAAAGCTTTTCGCTTATTACTTTACTTAAGTATGACGAGAATCGTACCAAATGCCTTCACTATTGACCGCGGCGAAAGGGCCGTGCCGTGTTCTTCGTTGAAACCGTTGGATCTGATGGCCTGGAAGGAATAGGTATCACTTTCAAAATTTAGCTCTCGAAATCGTGCGACGATTTTAGGTATGATTCACCTCTGCAAATGTAATCGAGTTTGCTCAGCCACCTCGGATCGCTCAGTTCAGTGCCAATACTGCTCCTTCTACATAGTCAATATAAGCTTTATGCACTTACTGGTCTGACTTCGCACACATGTAACACGCTTTTTCTTCACTTGAACTGAGTGCATGCATCAAATTCTAGTTCAGTTCTGTCATGTTAATCTAAAGATTGTTGTCTTCGTTCTTGTGAGGTCTGAGCAATAGTTCACCCACCCACATTAGCGCTACATTGATGTAAACTAACTGCAGAAAGATCTCGTTACTGCCCCGTTATTGCCTAACACTGCTTTTCATAGGATCTGCGAAAGAATTATCTATAGAGTTTTTGCTTTTATGATTGTACAATAAAGGATTTAACTGTGATGTTCCGCAAGGATGGCAGTTTATCACAAAATGCAAATAATTCGGTATATGTGTGAGAAAAGGGCCCGTAGTAAAGCTCGATCAGGTATATGATCTCCCTGAAGCCCTCATGTGAGATTCCTTTAGGTGAAATGACGACCACCCACTTCTCCGCGCCATAAGAATGCAACGTCACCTGAAATGTGAGAATTAGGTCAAGTTTGGCAGTGAGATTCTCCCGCCAAGTCATGGGAGATGATGAGAGCGATGGTCTCTCGTATAGTGTGCTAACGGCTCCTCTCCTTCTTTGGGAATCATTGGCTTCTTCGTAGTGTTCATGACAGGAATGTCCAGTTCCCCGGTTCTTCACTGTGAACACCCCGGCGGATAGGCCTTCCCTGCTTGGCCACACCACTCTGTCTTCTAGTTCACTACCTCCTTCAATCGCGCCGGCACCAGTGTTGAGTTATGTGGGGGGATATATACCCGCTTTGCTACCGTCATCCTTTTCCCGTACAGCCTTTCCTGTTGCGTGTCCTCTGTTCTGAGCAATACGTCGACTCCCAAAGCTGCCAATGCGTTGGTGCCAATGAGTACGTCATCGTCCTTGACATCCGATATGTGAAAATCCACTAAGCTTTTCCTTCCTCCTTCCAGCTGCACTGGGATCTTGACTGCCCCTAAGAAGTCCATCTTATTAGCCGAGGCGTCGTATACCGGAACTATCTCTCTCTCCGGGATTACCTCCAAGACGTTTATGTCGTAGCCTGTTTCCTTTGCGCGTGCCAACAACCCTACAGGGATTATACTCATCATAGACCCGGTATCTAATATAGCGGAAGCCTGAAGGTTCAGCAGGCTTATTCGGCTGCGCACTTCTTACCTGCCAATAGGCCTTTACTTCCCTCGTAGACCTTAAGTCCCAAGCTTGTCGCCCTGCTCATCACATCAATCAACTCATCCTTCTTTTTGCCCTGTTGGAGTCCTTTATCCCTCTTGATCTGAACTTGGGTGCGTCTGTACGGACAGTCTCTTCCAATGTGTCCATACCTACCACGCTCGGCTCTATCCTACTTGTTCCGGTAACTATCCGTTTTCCTTCTTCGTCCTTGTTTCTTCACCCCCGCGCTCATAGAGTTGGTATCTTTGCTTCCATCTGAGCTTCTTGCTTGCAGCATTATGAGTTCCAAAAATCGCTTTCGATTGATCAATGCTTAGCGCTAGCTGCTTCACCGTGTTATAAGCCTCCTACGGCTCTACCCTGTGAATCGCGCTAAGTAGCTGTGTATGCTCTGGCCATCCCCTCAAGTTGTCCATCGAGATCTGCGTGTACTCGAGCAACCTATCCCCTACCGTAGCGGTAGGATTGGCTTGCCTGCCCAGCCTCTCGAGTACCACACAAAACTCCGCCACACTTTGGCCCTCTCTCCGTTTCAACTGTCTTAGCTCTGCGAGTGCCCTTAATCTCCCCGCTGTTGAGTCATTGGCTAACAGTTTCCTCAGCGCTTCAGTTACGCTTTCGAAACCCCTATGCTTCACTTCCTCTGGTAGCGCCAAAAAGACGCTTTTTGCCTTCCTTCAAGGTGGTCATCCCCCAAGATTCCAATCAGTATTTGCTCATCCCTAATGGGAGACCGTCAAGAGGCTCGATTTCTTCGGCTGTCACCAACTTGAAACTCCAGTTTAGTGCCATGCGAGTCTTCAAAAATTATTAGATAAAGTGCATTAGCCTACAGTTCGTCTGAGGTCACTACCTGCTGAGTTTCATGGTTTTTGTTACGAACCGGACTGAAATACTTACGAATTTGTTCTGAAATGCATTTTCATGAGTTTTCAACCTTCAAAATTGCTGTTTTGAATTTTTTCTAGATAATCAACATTGAACAACTCATGTAACTATCTAATATATCTTCTTCTAAATTTTATATACTTTTAGAAAGTTTCAAAATACTTATTACGTGCTATTTGGTGCCCAGCTGCCGATAAAGATCGCGCCTCTTGACATACACCCATCCCTAATCACCCCTTGGTACTTTCTTTTGAACCTCCTCAAGAATTCCTCAAAACTCTCATGCCTGCCACCCTTGTATACACCAGGGCTCACGCATGCGTTGGCTTGCATGAGAGCTATCAAGCTTTGAGACTGACTTGCCTCTCCGGCTCGTCCCGCAAATGCTGCTTCCAGCGCGATCCTGAGGGGTTCCCACTCGGTGTCCACGTCGGCCATGGCTTGTTCTGTAAGCATTCACCATAAGCTCCATATTGGCTTTGGCTTTCTGAACTGTCCTGATCTGTGCGACTTGGACCTACATCCATGTTCTCCACCGCATCCCTCGACCTGTTGAGGGCGCTCTTGTGCACTTCTGTGAGCACCTTCATCACCTGGAACATATCAGTATTGAACATCTCACAGATGTCATTTAACCACTTTCCCTTGATTTTCTCTAGTTCCTCATTTACCGACTTAGCCTGCTTCCCTATGACTTTATCAATTTGATCTCTGTACTTTCCTGCTATTCTTGCCTCTTCGGTTTCTCTTCTTACCCCTTCAGGCCCTGCTTGAATCCTCCTCATTACCTCATCTACCCCTTTTATCCCATTTCTTATCCTTTCTCTTATGTTCTCAAGGCTCACCTTTACGCCCTGGGCTGCTCCGACCTCTGCGCCCTTCTTCACACTGCCTCTGGCGGTCTCTTTCGCCATTTCGACACTGAAATCAATAAGTTTGGTTCCTTTCTCCACCACAGTCTTCACGGTGAACCACGACGATGCAACTTCTATCTATCGATCGGTTCGGCCCCCATGTAATCCTTTCGGGCTCGGTGCGATAGATAGAAGGGCTTGTTAGCCTCTTGCACAATCAAATACACATGTAACCCTTCCCGGCTCGGTACGATAGATAGAAGGGCTTGCTGGCCTCTTGCACAATCAAATACACCAGTTAAACAATTTATTTCAACAAAAAGAAAACATCGACAAAAAGAAAAACTCAATGAGATGAATGAGTGATGAGGTAGAAAAACAAAAAACTATCTGGAGCTAGGAGACTTCGTCGGATCCCTCAGCGAAGCGCTATCTATCCTCAAAATGCGCGCCCAAACGGTCGCTTGGCGGCCCTTTCGTAGGTCGCCACTCTTGATCTCCACAGGATGCATATTCCAAATGTGGTAATACATAAGCTTTATAAAGCCTGACCAAAAGATTCGCATTTTTATGGGTGCTTCTCATTATAAGGGAAAGAACAGAGAGGGACCTTTGTGACCGAGTAAAAAATTGAGTTGTTCATCGTTATGGGTTTGTATGCAGATTTGCTAGCTGTACATATTAGGCCTCCGTCCCCATAATGAAGCGAGTCTTAGTGAAAATAGATAACTCACAAGTCCACAAAAATTGCAGCGTGAAGAAACGCAGTCAAGAATCAGAATTTCAAATGGATGCAGAAACATTTAGTGGAAATGTCGGCAGCCAAGACTTTGGTCTCATTGCGCTGATTATTTGCGCAGCCAAGTTCAACGGCTCCTGCAGTCTTTGGCAGCAGATGAGCAAAGTTAAAAGGAAATAAAAGTCAGAGATCTCCCTGCTTGACATCCGTCACTATGCTCTTCATTGCCATCGTATTCACTCTTTTTGCCTTGGCTTACGCTCAAATCCTGAGCTGCAGCACTGCTACTTCTCGTAGGTCAAAGAGGTACAAAGACTTCAAGCGGATACTGATCAAGACTTTCAGCTTCACTGAACAACGCCTGTCCCAGTGGATATACCCTGGTCTCCAACGCATGCTGTCCCAATGCAAATGTCATCAGTAAGTAATGAAACCGTTCAACTTGGAACTAAGTAAATTGAGCTTTTTTAGCCGTCACCTCTACGAGAGCACCCACCACTTGCGTAGACAAAGTAACCAGTAGTGAAGAACTTTGATAGAGCTAAAAAGTTACTTATCCAGATCAACGCTCAAACGCTGAAGTCTGACTGCCCTGCAATGAAGAGCTATTGCAACAACTCCGCTTACAAAGCACTCATGACGGAACAGTGTCGTCTTACTTGTGGACTATGCACCAGCAATCCTGGTATGTTTCCCTCTTTTAAGCTCTATGAGAAAATTCACTATCCTACTTCAACGAATCTGCTCAAAGCTTGTTTATAGGTGAAATTTCAACTTAAGAACTAATCATAAGTTGAAAAGCCAAAAATCAAACGAGAATGGGTAAGCAAACATAATTTGAAAGGGCTGGCCTGTGCTATATCCTTTTCAAATTTTGGGTCTCTCAAGACAAAAAATTAGGAAGGGAGTAGGAAGGGTTTCGCGTCTTCAAACAACATATTGCACAGCTGGCTTAATCTTAAATTTTCAGTTCAAAGCGAGTTACGGTCTATCTTCATTACTGTAGGATTACGAAATAATTGAATAAGCCTCCATCTCGAAAAAAAATTTTCAAGAAAAGGAATCTGCGTTCCACCAAGGGTTTTACGTAAGCTGAATATACTTTTAGGTATCTTAAATATCTTTGGGGAACACTGAGAATACACTCGGCTGGTCATGCTTGGCATAACTTATGAATTAAATTCTAATAAAGTGCAAACTTAATTAGCAGCACTTCGATTATTAGGTTGCTTTGTTGGCTATTCGGGGCATTGAGCCCACTATCGCTCAGACCTCTTCAAATTTCTACCATAATCTACAGTATAGAAGAAAGGTCTGTAAATCGCTCCATACTGCTCTGAGTTGAACGACACTAAACTGACTTTCGAATGACCGCAGCTCTTCATTCAAGAGGGTTATAGAAGATCAAACCTTCGGTACAATTTTTGGGACAACCTGTAGGTAAGCTTTCCCTCTGAATACATATCCATGATATAAGGTAGATATCTACTACAATGTATGAGCTGATTTTTATTGCTAGCGACTCATAGACTACAATAAAAGAGCCAAACTCACACACCATATACAGCAATACGTTGAATCAGCACTTCAATCTCGTACTCCGAATCTACAAGTGTGTTTTGACTGATCCGAAACATTTTAGCCCCCACATGCGCCGATGTGCCGAACTCAAAGGGAGTGAACGAATGCCCAGGGTTGTCCAGCTACTGCCTCAACTCGGTCTATGCTCCCTTGATGAAGACTCAATGCGCCAGAACTTGCCGATATTGCTGATTCGTTGGAGGAAGTTGGTTGCCTAGTAATGCTAACTCAAGTAAATAAAGATTGATTTTTCAATGTGCTTCGAATGTCCTTGTGTCAGCTCCGGTATAAAGTTTCCGCCACATTGTGGAAGTCAAGAAATTTGGGAGAGTCACACTACAGTCCCGCAAGCTGCAATACAGCGGAAAATGGAACACGTTCAAAGAAAATCCGGAAAAGCTGGCTTAAATTTAGGGTTCAGCCGTGAAAGAAGGTAAAATCCCCCAGCGATTGCGGCCACACGTGTCGTGCTTGTTGTGCTGGATGTATGCGCCCACAAATCGTACTGGTTTCTTCGAATTCTCAGAAAAAAGCTTCTGTATGTAAAGACTTTTCCACAGACTTCCACATAAAAGGTCGTGTATAGCTAAATAACTACAAATATTTTCTATCTGGAGTCACGTACTGTGAACCTTCATTTTGGTTGAAAGGAAGCACAGCCTTCACCTAGAAACGATCCGAAAGCATTCGCGGCAAAGCCCGCATTCGGAACCTGCGGCCCTGAAAAGTGATATTATTCCGAGAGGGACCGCGCTTATGCAATAAACTAAACGTACCCCGGAGTTGATTTTGTAAGAAAACTTTGAGATATTTTTGGCAACAGAGCTCCTCCTATAAGTGTCATCTATGTCATTGTAGAGTTTGAGAAGCAAGCAAAACTGATAGGGCGAGCTGTAAACTGCGCAAAAATCTAAGCACGTGATTGCTGGTTATTATTTAAAGTGAGCTTATTGGTCTAGAACATGTTCTGATCATCTTATTACGAACAACATAATGCGTGATTTACGTGCTGTTCTAAAGACGATACCTTCTTTAGATAGAGCTATGTACCCTGCTAGTTTTCGATATAAAATTTAATTCTGGCCTCAAATCATCTAGAGCCATTGAAGCCTACTAATAATTTGACAACGTCACCCGCTTTCTCAGTTTGTACAGAAATTCTGACAAA
The DNA here is from genome assembly GCA_958299035.1 of Cylicocyclus nassatus. Taxonomy (NCBI): domain Eukaryota; kingdom Metazoa; phylum Nematoda; class Chromadorea; order Rhabditida; family Strongylidae; genus Cylicocyclus; species Cylicocyclus nassatus. The sequence goes on along the minus strand of CATQJL010000316.1, from coordinate 52,712,215 downwards.
ATTCTGTTTTTGTAATCCTTCTACTTTGCCTCCAACCAGTTATTGCTGCGGTGCTGTCCTCGATGCTTCGCCTGTAAAGTAGGCAACGCCGCTGAGTTCAACATCTCAGGTGTGTTGGAATATCGGATGAAAGATTGTAAAAATGCTAGTTTCATTTTTTGATGAGTGAGTACGCAAACTTTCTATGCTTGGGTTTCGAACGACACGAACTTCGCAGTAAGACGCTAGGAATAGCGCTCGGAAGCCTGTGCTTGTATTCGAGAAGAAAAAAATTTTTTGTTCTAATAAGTTATTTCTGTGTTGTCTATTTCTTGACAATCGCCATATCCAAACCAAGACTGATTTGAGACCAATCTTCGAAAAAAGCGGTTTTCGAGTTTTCTTCCAGTTTCAAGAATTCTTAAACGAAAACCTTCATATCGAAGTGTAAAGAAAGACTTCAAATATTGAGTATTGAGCAGTTAGTGCCAAACGTGGCTGGTTGTGATTTTCCTCTAATGCAAATCTGCGTCTGCGCGCTGCCTTCCCTCATCCTCACCGGCGCAGTTGGATTTGATATACTTTTTTTTCTCTAGTATTAAAAGCGCTAACCGTGTGCCAACATGGCGCGAGTGTTTGATCAAAACTGAGACGTCAGATTTCTGACAAGAAGCCCGACCTTGTCGAACTTCAAGCGAGATTGCATTCGCCTACCGAAAACACGCTTGCGAACGCCTCGACAATACGAACAAGCAGCGCTCTTCTCCTCTTAAGCAGCGTCAGACAGTCAGAGGGAATCTCATAGACGAGTTTTCCAACTTAAGCCAAATCCAGCCGATGTTCGTGTGCCACATCTCCTCCTCAACCCTGCTTACAGAGCTAAAGGCACCGTCCACCCAAAATTTCGACCTCCACGTCTTTGCCGTTCCAGGGTCTTCTCACACCCGATTCCGAATATCAAGTCGGAAATCCGCGAAAACCACGAAAAACCCTCGTTTTTAGAACCCGCAAAGCGACTTCCTTGGAGCGATTGGATGGGCGCGCACGGATGGGCGGGACGAACGTCACTCCCACTCAAAGGGGAGGAGCCAACGTAGCGATTCGAAGCAATTTTCTCGCTTTGGAAGCAACTTTTGCCAGCGCGAGTTGGACAAGTATACAGCTGGGGGCCCACTACTGTTAGGCATCAAAATCTCATCGACCTCATTTTGGGTGGACGGTGCCTTTAAGGAAGAGATGTGGCACGCAAACATCGGATACTCCGCTCCCTCTAGGCGTCTCAATACCCCGACCCCTCCCCTACAATATTACTGTCTACCTAACGTAGGTCCTAACCAAGCATAGAGATTAACATATCGTAATAAGCATGTCAAATAACCCCTGTGGACCAAGTTTCAGCGCATTCTGAAGTTTCCAGGTACATATTGGGTTATCCAAGTGAAATGATCTTTTCCAAACATGATTGACTTTGTCACTTTCTAAGGTCTACCTACAGTCGAGTAGATTTCCTGCTTAATATAGTGTCCCTGCAGACGCGACAACGCTGGGGCGTCAATAATTGCCTGACGAGTTCCCGAGCTAGTGTTTTCCAGTGTTTTCTTTGCTTATTCTGTGCTTTTTAGGTGATTCGTCGCTGATAAAGAAGAAAAGGGTAAGTTAGAGAGTTTCTGTTTTCTGAGAAGTTCTATCATCGCATATTCCCAGATATCCACATGGAAGCAGTTTGCATCAGCTTCTTGCCTATTTTTTTGTCACTTCATGTCTCTTTCTTCTTGTGAGGTACTTCTTTGAATGCTAGTGGGTTTCTACGAATGACTAATTGTCTTTATCACATGAAGTACTTAATTAGAATGCTATTTCTTGTGGATGAAAGCCGAAGTTGCAGCAGGACAAGCCAAGTAGCGTTCAAAGAAACGCCTCACAAGAAGGAGGAGGAGGTTTGAAAGAAGAAGTGACAGAAGAAAAGGAAATGACAAAAAAAAAGACAAGAAGCTGACGCGAAATGCTTCCACGTGGATATCTGTGAATATGCGATGATAGAACTTCTCAGAAAACAGAAACTACTCTTTAACTTACCCTTTTCCTCTTTATTAGCAATGAATCATCTAAAAAGCATGAAATAAGCAAGGAAAACACTGGAAAACACTAGCTCGGGAACTCCCAAAGCATTTATTGACGTCCCAGCGTTGTCGCGTCTGCAGGGACACTATATTAAGCAGGAAATCTACTCGACTGTACTTCTTTTTGCACGTAGTACAAAGCACTAATCGATGTTTGCTGTGAGGATATAGGTATAAGCCACTCGCTACATGTCTCTTTGCAGGTAAACTAATGTGATGTGGAAAGACCCCACACAACATTTATACATCTGGATTTCCGATTAGTTAAAACCACTGACCTTTTTCTCATGACAATAGAAGTTTCATCCGAAATCTTCACTTCTAGAAATGTTTTAGTCGTTTTCTATCTCTTATTTCATGGCAAATATTGGGCTACGATAGTATGCTAAACCCATGCTGCTTATACAGCAGAGGGTTGGCAAAAATAAATCTATTGAATAGCTTGGATCTCTCAGTTTTCATAGAGCGTAAGCTAATCTGTCTTCATCAGTCTGAGTGACAGGTGGTGAAGCACAAGAATAGCGAAAATGTGATAAACGAGATTTCGGGTTTTTGGTATTATATGAATTCAATCCCGCTCGAAGTTCGACAAGTTTGAGCTTCCTGTTGCATGGAACCTGACACCAAGTTATGACTGAATACTCTCGCTTACGGCTATGGCAGCATTTGGTACTAGAAAAAAAATAAAAGACAAAAACAAGACTAAAAAGCACCGTCCTATAACTATGAAGCTTACGTGCACTTCTCAAAGCTTGCATTGAGTTACGAACATAGGTTTCTCATAGGGGATTGTTATTTATTTATATTCTGATGAGAATGTTTGAATGACATGAGAGCTAAAACTTGCATGATATATTCCTTATTTTCATTCGCTTCGCAACGATGAAAAAAGTCCTTGTTCAAATAGATATTTCGTGTGCCGTTAGCTTTTGGGCAGATGTCTAGTCATTTCGCCATTTCCAACAGAATATATGGCACAAGCTCGTTACATTCCCGCATGTCGAACAGTTAGTAATCTCCCTTCCAAATCGCATGAAGCTCTTTTTTGCAGAGACTATGTATTAGCGAAACTTGACCCAGCAAATGGAATATACGGTACGGTAGGATTCTTCTTGCCTTACGATACATACTATAGCTTTAGTGTTTATGGAGGGATATCTCTACATCGTGTTATTATTACTCTCTCTATATAAATATTTATGGGTGTCCCAAAAAAATGTGCCTACTGTCTGAATGTTAAATTCTCTTGTTACAGTCTTTCGAGAAGCTTTGGGTATTATTTTGTAGCTGGCTTCAACTTAGATTTACGATATGGAGCGAATCACCGATTGCTCTTCATTACTGTAGGATTACGGTAGGAACTTAAAGAAGGTTTTGAGCCACGAAAGACCATATTTTGCCTCAGAAAGCAGACAGAACAACCTGAAAACTTTCATAGCAGGCTACCTAAAGTCGATGAATTTGAGTGTGAAGTTCGCAACTTATCATAGTGCTTTGTCAAAAAGTTATGCCAGGTAAGCTATACCGGCCGTTTTTCAATGTTCCCAAAAAAGTGCGGTTTCACCGTTTAAAAAGCTTCGCAATCTTGTAAATAGTTGAGTATTAAACTCAGCATTCATGGAAACCCTATTGCACAATTTTTCACATTTTTTTTAAAAATTTCGACACGGCAGCTTTTTCCACAGTGACACCATATGCATGAAGCTTCTACCGTAATCCTACAGTAATGAAGAGTGATCGGCGATTTTTTTCACACTATAAATCTAAGGTTGAAGCCAGTTCTACAAAATGGTACCTAAAGCTTCTCGAAAGACTTTATTACAAGAGAGTTATTAACAATCAAACAGTAAGCATATTTTTTTGGGATAGCCTCTACATGAAATGTTGAAGGCGCATTCCTTTCGCGAAATGATATTATTCACAAACTTCACATCAAAGCACAAACACAATTCTCATAACTGCTTTGCCTCTGCAGTATCTTCCGACCTTTTTGCTAATGAATGCAAATCTTTTCTTTGATATAAAGCTCTCATCATAACTGTCTAATCAAGTATGAGGGTGGCCATAATTCAGCAAATTTAGCATTTTTGATGTAGCACGTACCAGTATATTCCCTAATAATTTCCTTAACAATCCATTCATTAATTGTAAATTATTAGTTTCTCCGGAGAAATGCCGCACCACATGCTACCGCGGCAGGATAAACACGAAAAAGTGAGCGGGCTATCATTTGATGGAGCAAAGCAAGGCCTACAAGTTAGCATACTCTCCGAACAAACTTCACCCCATATGAACTTTGAGGACAAATTATATGTTTAAATTATCCAAAAAATCGTAGCTCTGCCCATAGAATTCTTTGTGTCCTTCAATTTGCACAAGTATTTAAGCCCACATTTTGAATTCAAGTATGCAAATTGCGAACTTTTTTCATGGCTAGAATACGAAAACAAAAATAAGCTAGTAAAGCATGTGGTTTTTTTTTCAAGTATATCTTGTGCTAATAATTTTGTGCCAAATTTGAAATTTCTCGGAAACTAGCCCTTGTAGAAAACGAATTCATTCTCATACATACCTCCAAATGCTTGAACCGTAAAAAATCATCTATGTGCCTGAGAGAAGCTCAGGATTGCTTTGGAAGAAGTTTGTCATTTAATTTTGTCGATTCGTGGCCGTGGTGAAATTGCAGTGCATACCATTGCCTAATATAGAGAGTATGTGAGTGATCGAGTTGGAGGTCCCTAACAATTTTCTGGACTGGGATATGAATTCTTTTGAATTTTCCAGCCTTTTAGGGCCTTTGGATATTTGGCTTCAGCTACCTAAATCAAAGTTGACGGTCTTGGATCTTTTTCTTGAAGGGCTTGGTTTGCTCTATTGAAAAACACCCCCTTCGCTTCTTTTTTTTATTTTACACCGCCGCGATGTCACATGAATGCTCATCATGCGACATTATTTTGTGGACAATCTAGTACTTTCGTGAATGTAAAGCACACCTCGTTGTTTGGTAGGAAAATAAGACCATGGAAGCAACATTTTTCACGACAAATAATCACGGAAGGCATAGAAAACCGCTAGCTATATCAATTGTCAACACATAACAAGTAAGCGAGATTTTCAAATTGACTTTCGAAAAGTGTATGTACTCAAACTGAAAGTCAAATGAAAGTTCCTGTGTGTAGGGAGTTTATTGTGTAGAGAAGTACAAAAGCATGAGAATACTCATTATGAAAATGAGTTATTACATTGAAGCGATATACAAACTATGAAAAAACTGCGCATCAACGGTATTTGCTATAAGTGAATATAAGTCCTTAAAGGATCAAGAAATACAACAAGCACTTCGCGTTCTTGTTTTATGATCCTTCCCTCACTTATGTCGTGCATTGTAGAACCCTCTTAACAAGATCCAAAGCAAGTTTCTTCATTTCTTTACGTTGTTTCGCCTTTCTCTACGATTGTTTCCCTGTTGACCGTATATAACAGTTTCTGGCTTATTTACTTTTCCTAACTATCTTGTGAAAAGTGAAAACACGAATGTGAGGGAAATTTGGTTCTACTCCACCCCGATCGACCAAATGCACGGTCGTGAACTTCTAAATTTTCGAGGAAGATATATATGTCTAGCACGTTGGTCAGTTATGCAAAAAATGGTGCTAGCTACGGCGTTTTCAGCACCATCTTGGGACGTAGTTGATATGTTAGGCAAATGGCTCGGAATCTCGCTCGAATCAACGCTCGACTTCTTCTAAAGAGGTCCTCCACTGCCCTCGAAAATTTCATTTTCGACGGTGAAGAAGCGCGTCCAAAACTGCACCAGTATCTATGTATGATAATTTGAGCAAAATGGAGTTTCTGAGGCGCAATTGAAATTACAGTTGTAATCATCTGAAGAGCATCAAAAAAATCGTAGGGCATTTTGCCCATTTGTTAGATACTCGTAACCTCAAAAAATGGAAGAACATCGAACCACTACATAAATCAGTACTATGCTCCTGCAAGATGCAATTGCCTCATTTCAACGATCGCTTTGTGTAATTGCTCGCATTTTGCAGTCTGCTGTAGAACAGTTTTGTGGTGGCAAGGGCGCTATCATAATTCTGAGAAAACAGTATAAAACTTGGACATGAGAATGCACGAAGTATCCTTTGATTCAGTTGGATTGGCGACTGGGAGGCGCGACTTCGTGACTAACTAGGGCTAGAGAATTATCATAGACCACGTTCGCGAGTGAGACGCAGATTGCGTCGCAGGTGGGAGCGGTCGCCTTCCAGCCGCCAACTTCGTTGAATCAAAGGTTTAGTCTCTCTTTTGGATGTATATACAGCTGGCACTTCATTCATAGAATAGTGTCACACAAAAGCGCAACGTTCTAGCTAAATATACAGTCGAGTAGATTTCCTGCTTAATATAGTGTCCCTGCAGACGCGACAACGCTGGGACGTCAATAAATGCCTTGCGAGTTCCCGAGCTAGAGTTTTCCAGTGTTTTTCCTTGCTTATTTTATGCTTTTTAGATGATTCGTTGCTAATAAAGAGGAAAAGGGTAAGTTAAAGAGTAGTTTCTGTTTCCTGAGAAGTTCTATCATCGCATATTCACAGATATCCACGTGGAAGCATTTCGCGTCAGCTTCTTGTCTTTTTTTTGTCATTTCCTTTTCTTCTGTCACTTCTTCTTTCAAACCTCCTCCTTCTTGTGAGGCGTTTCTTTGAACGCTACTTGGCTTGTCCTGCTGCTTCGGCTTTCATCCACAAGAAATAGCATTCTAATTAAGTACTTCATGTGATAAAGACAATTAGTCATTCGTAGAAACCCACTAGCATTCAAAGAAGTACCTCACAAGAAGAAAGAGACATAAAGTGACAAAAAAATAGGCAAGAAGCTGATGCGAACTACTTCCATGTGGATATCTGGGAATATGCGATGATAGAACTTCTCAGAAAACAGAAACTACTCTTTAACTTACCCTTTTCTTCTTTATCAGCGACGAATCACCTAAAAAGCACAGAATAAGCAAAGAAAACACTGGAAAATACTAGCTCGGGAACTCGTCAGGCAATTATTGACGCCCCAGCGTTGTCGCGTCTGCAGGGACACTATATTAAGCAGGAAATCTACTCGACTGTACCATTTTGAGTTTTTCTCCGGTGATAGAAAATTCTACTAATCAAAGGAAATACACATAACAGGACCAACACCATCTGCAGTCGAATTTTTATATGATCATGTGTGGCATTGCACACACCGTCCATCTTTGGCGTCCTCAGATTAATGGACAAGAGACTGATTATTCTCACCTATATCATTGAGGTAGTTAGTATCTAGAAAGAGTAGAAAACATTGAAAACACATCGAAAACATTTACTTGAAGAGTTGTCGGCTTCAAGAATCCAGGATGGGGACGCCAAAGGTGGACAGTGTGTGCAATGACACACATGATCATATGAAATGATTCGACTATATGTACTTTCCAAAAAGTGCTGCTGTTTTCACTTTTGCAAACGTTCTGAACGAGCTGGTCGCATTGGGTCCCACAATTCTTTGAGCCTTCCTTTTAGTGTGTCGTCTTCTCAATAGGCTAATCTACTCACTTGCGACTGCCGGCTCTTCGGGCGAAGGAAGCGCCATGAAAAAAAGAGTCGCGGCTCTGGAGAAATGCCTATCGCAATTCTCTCAACTTCTTGACTCCCTCTCTTTCCATCAGAGTAGCCCTTATTCAACCGAAATGGTTGTAACGCACAGCTCAGCCTCCATGCACGGTCATTCAGCCATGGCATTTGTTCGGCATCCTCTGCGTCCATAGGTTCGCTCTGACTTCCCGCGCTCTCGCCGAACGACCTCTCCCATTTTGCGACGGCCTTTCTCGCTTTGCTGTGGAATTCAAGTGCCAGCCTGCAAGAAATCAAGTACATTTTTGAGAAAGAAAACTTTCTTCTACTGACTCGAGTGGAGGTAGGTCAAGCAATGATCTTTTCGATGGCAATAATTTCATTCGTTTTGCTTCCTTCATCATTTGCAGTTGCACATCCTTTTCGATACACTTGCCATTTCTTTTTTGCTCAAAGCCTGTTTCCTCAAGGTTTTTTTCCGCATTTGTGCTTGTTGAGCTCGTAGCCAAGATTGATGCAAAATTTTGCGGAGCAGGTGTTAAAGAGTAACTTTTATTTCCCTACTTTTCCCTTCTGTTCAGTTAAAATTCTCCTCCAGACCTTCATATGAAAACAGCGAGGCCGCTTGCGTTAGCCGCCATATATATCAGATTTCATTTAGAAGCTGCACACTCTTCCGAATTCATTTCTATTCGTAAAACTGCACTGTTTTCTACATGATGCTTGCTGTTGCATACTTGCTTGTTCGTGGATTCAGCTGTTTACAGTTTTTGTCTACCTTCATGTTGGTTAGTCTAAATTTTGTACATTGCTTTCGGTGTCATCTGTCTTGGTCGTCGTTTCATCGCGTACATTCCTATCAAGTTGATTTGTTCTTTGCGTTCACCTCCAAACGGCACAGATATCAGTTTTTGATTTTTTGCCATGCTTTCTTTACAATGTCTATTATTTATTTGCACTTCCTCTTTCTTTACTTAGCAATTTGTTTTTAAAATGAGTCCAAAGTTTTGCATATTTGCTAATCTGTTTTCCTTGGCTTTTGATGCAGCTGTTATTATCTCTTGGTAATTAGGTTCTTTTCGTCAACTCAGTATAGTATCTTTGTCAGCTGTCGCATAGTATTTCCAATTACGCGGCAAAAATGGGGAAAGCGTAACTCCTCCTCTGCATGAATCACTCGCCTTCGCAATCTCTACGCGATTCAAAACAGACGCCTCAGTGCGCTGTCATTTCATTTTGGCTCACATTCTCGCCTCTCCAACGGTGTTTGTCTCCATACTTCCGGTAATCGATATACTGCTCACGACTCTGTGATAGTTTGTGTAAACATTGGAACAATATCTGCATGTACGCCAGAACCTAGATTGCAGCTATAGCAATAGCTCTTTGCTACAGAACAGATTTCGCAGTCGTTGCACCGTTTGCTACAGACCCCCTATAGCGCCCAACAGGTTGTTCGTGGTTCCAAGCCGAGTTAATCACATCGTCCCTGGTTGAAATTGCATTTGCGCAGTTATTGCTAAGAGTTTGACCCTGTGGTTTACTCAACAAAGCACTAGGATCAATACTTAGGGAAAATACGCATTTCGACCCCACTTTGCATTTCGCCGTAATTGCCCTTAGCTCAACTGACTACTGAAAATTAGTGTCTTTTCCCATCAAGTGTGGATTAGATCAGTCCAGGGTTTCGATGTATCATACTAGAAACTGAACAGATTTATTTAGGTGGGTGATACTTCTGGAAATCGAAAAAATAGCTGTTATTCTGTTTCTTTTCTATTTGAAGCATCTTCCGGAAACCTGGTGCTGGTAAAAGCCAAGAATGAATGTCTCACGAAGGATGTTGTTGTTGAGTTTTGCCCTTCTTGATGAGTTGTTGAGCTGTATAACATCACCTCGATAGGTGTTGAAAGCTATATCTTACCATATAACCTAGTATAGTTTACCTATTGTCTTGTTCAAGGAAGAGTGACGACAAGAGTTTGGATCTTACACCGTGTATAACTGAGAAACTCAAGATAGTGTGACAATTTAACTATTGCTGAGGTCTTTCCATCCATTGACCCTGAGCTCAAGCAAAGAGTGCTTGTTACTTCTCCCCGTTCTCCTGCGACTCCTTTATCAGCGCAGCGGATCAGCACGGTGTGAACGGTAATTGGTTCCCGTCAACCAGTGTTTACTACTTTCTGTATAATTTGTCATCAAGTTCTTTACGTTCATTCCGCCATACTAGGAATTAATGGCGCAATTACTTGAAATTGCCATATTGACCCAGTGCGGAAAACTTCACATCGTGCCACAAACAGTTGTCCATGATTGATGTCCTGCTCGGTAATTCTCATAACTCTCAATATAAGTTTTATGAGACAGTTCTGTGAAGTAATGAATCTAAAAGTTGTAATTTATACAGCGAAGCTTTGTGAAGGTTTTGCTTCTCAGTCAGCTAGGTACACGACATTGGAAAGTGCACAGCATGCATATAATTACGATATCATATTCCAGTTTTTGCATTTGCACAGGTAGAATTTTCATTTGAACATTACGCTATATATTCTTTATATAACATGCTGTACTCTTCCTTGGCTCAAACGCATGGCAATGCGTTACATTTAACATCGAGAAATCTTAGTTTTACAATTCAGAATTGCATAATGAGCGTAGGTTATGCATGAATATGGCGCGATTTTATGGTCCTAATAATAAGATTCATCGTGGTCATCCCAGTGTCTCAAAACATTTCGTCATTATTGCCAAATGTGATCGATCACTCTTTGTGTATTTTGTGACATTCAGAAAAAGATCTACGCCTTCTGCTTTGAGATGAGAAATATGAAAAGGGAGGAGGCAATTTAGTCGTACTCTCTCATCTTGTTTACGCTCCTCTTATGTCGTTTTCTGTTCTCTCCTTCCTTTTTCTAATTTTCCTATTTTGAATATCGCAAATGCATTGATACTTTCGAATATACCATCACTGGGGAGTTGCCTCGAAGAGTAATCCTGTATTTTCTATGTATCAAAAGAACTGCTTTCTTCGTGAAATCTGTGTTTACAATCTCACCCTCCTAGAAATACCTGGCATTCATGCGTGCTGTTCTCGCAACATCATATCTAAGAATCTGGTCTTGATGTAGCTCAGTTGCTTGGTTCATAAACATGGAAGAGTATCTTGACGCGGGAACGACTTCTTCGCTCTAATTGATTGCTCGAAAAAATTACTCTTTTTGGGCCTCTAGAATTTGGCTTTCTTTATGCCCTCCTCAGATGCCGTGCACCTCCAGTTCCTGAACACAGCTCTTATATTTTGCGCTGCTAATGATGAGTGCGGCTGGCCGTTGTTTGTTGCCTTCTCGGCAGCGAAAGTCCATCTTTGCACACCACTTGTTCTTTCGCTATACTGAAAGAAATTTCATCAGTGGCTTAGCTGTTGCTACATTTCTTTTTGGGACATTGCGTTATGTGCGTGTAAATGATTGTCGATACTTCAACGCACTATCAACACTGCTCAAACGTTTTTTCTGTATTGACTTTTTTGCACGCACTTGAATCTTTTATCGCGCAGAAACGCCTTCTATTCGAATCAGTTTTATATTCAGCTCGGAACTGACTGCTTGTTTGTCTGCTAAAGTCATCCTTGGCTATCTCATGCTGCACACCTTCTGGATTTTGTCATATGTTTTACAATTCCTATACATTTTGCCGTTTGTATGCAAGTCTTTATATACGTTCGCTATAATCGTGCTGCTACACACATTATTCGAAACATACTGATCGTTTTCGCATTCGTCCCGAAGTGTATTAAATATAAGTTTATTTCGATGAATCTTGCTCACTTTCACCACTATTTTTTCTTACACTTGACTGGCCTGCTGGCCCGGCCTTGGCAACTATCATGGATGAATCATCTCATGAACGATTACGTCTTCTTCACTCACGATCGCCACTACTTTGACTTTGTGACTACAAAGTGCTCACTTTTCTTGTCGTACGTTTTATGTGTGTTTTTTTCATAAAAGATTCTGAAGAAAAGACTACTTGTCATAGCTAAAAAAACATCGTTAATGTCAGCCTTGCAAAGTATCGTCATTTTTCCTGCAAGTGCGATTGTGGTATTAGAGATGTTTTTAAAACGTAATATCAACTGCTATTTTGGGGTGAAAAGTGCAGAGCATAGTTTTTGCTTGCATTCTTTTCTTTTGCAGCCTCTTCTCACAGTCTTTTTTGTGTGGCAGTTTCAGACAGTAGGATTATCTCTTTTTGGCTGGTAATCTGGTGTAATTCGTACAGACAGTGTTTTTGCGCAGAAACGGCATATTGCTATGCCTTTGAGCAGTGCAATCTCAAACAAATGCTACGTTGCTGGTTAGCTCTCACATGTAAGCTGCCGCATCGTCAACTTCGCAGCACAGAAAAATCTCTGATACTCTTAAAGTCAGCGATAAGCCGTTGCGATCCACTCTAGAACTAGTCTGTAATGTTCATTGGCATCAATAGTTCACGCTCATCAACGAAATTCGTGTTAGCTTTCGCGCTACTTTTGCATTATAACCATAGAATAAGCGACTTTCTTCCTTCGTCTACAACGTTCCTTGTGTATGATTTTTTCACTGTTTGCTGTTTTACTCCGTTCTATGAATGAGCATATATTGGAGAACCATTGAGAGAGAATGCTTTGCTCCTTATTCACTGGAATATGGAATGTTTTATCGCCTCACATCAAAAGCAAGAGACAACTCTGAATTCGGTTTGTGGATACTCTTAAAGTGATATCGTGAGGCGATTTTCTGCTCGTTTTCTGCAGTTGAGATTTTATCGTTTGGTCACATATGCTCATCTTACTCAAAAGCGAAGTGGAGCTTTTGAATTTGTGAGATGATGGTCTTCAAGGAACGATTTATTGACATAATTTTGATTCTTACTCTCCTAAAATGGATCAGTCTTTGTTGTCCGTTCTGTATTCTCGAAATCTTGAATTCTCTTTCTTGTCGTAGCGTTAATGAATTTTACATTGCACATTGTTGTTCCTTTTTTTCGTTGCAGTTTTCATCAAAATTATCGATTTGTCATTGTCGGCGTTAGTTTGTAATAGCTGCAAAAACATCTTTACGAATGTTTCGACTGTACTACTAAAATAATCGTTCAATGTTTCGCTGCAATTTTCAACCGATTTTCCCATTAATACGACCTAATTCTTGTTTATATTCGTCTCAATGTATACTTCTTCATTTGCTGTTCGTTTGTGATGGCTTGATTGTAAGCGTGTGCTGCAGTGCCCTTCCAGAATCTCGGTTGTTTTTTTTGTGCGACTTCTAATGAGTGTTCGAAATCGAACAGAACTGGTTGTTTATCTTACTGATTTCATTGTCTTCAAGTTTGCAGAGGTCCGCTGTATCACGACCGTCTTGTTTCTTCGACTTGTCATAGCATAAGTATTGAATTTTTCTGCGGCGCTGAACCTGCTTCACTTCTTCCGAATAACGCCAATGTCATGCTTTGTCCAGTGCAAAAACTTGCTATGAACGAACTTTCTCTTTTCTGACAGAAATGTTAGCAAAGAGATCTAATTAAAGCATGCATAAGCAGTAGGTGATGATTTTAGATTTATGAAATGTTAGGCTAGACTTAGCAACTTTTGTAGTATCGTGTTTTGTTCCATCATGCTCCAATGTTAATAATTTTCCCAAGTGCTGGTTCTTTTCATGTTTGACATTTGAGGTCCAAAGTCATGGCGCGGTTACATATGCTACTTTTTGAAAAGAGTCAAGCGAAATCTGTTTTCGTTTTGATTGAACACTTCGATACCTTCCGGCGCCTGCGTAAGACCATCGAGGCATATCATTCACTTTGATGTTCCTAAATGAAGATCCGACCACATCATGCAGATATGAAGTATGAGCGGCGAAAAGGGATATCCACGTATCACTCAGTTATCTTAGTTACACGGAGTGTTTTGCGTCACTCATTTCATTCGCTGCTAGAAGAGGTTTAGGTCAGGGATTACCACTAGGTCTTAGTATATATTGCCACCCTTTTTCCCTTTTGAAAATAGGTGAAGTATTTGGTTGGCACCCACGTTTTGCAACTCAGTCTTGTAACTTTTGTCTTTTCAAACGTGGAGCTTTCTTTGTGAGAACGAATGTAGCCATCTCTGCCGAATTCATCATTGCATTTGAGAGTTACGGTAAGGCATTTTTTGAATGTTAAAGAAAAAGGAATTGTCATAGAATGCGATGAATCTTGGTCTAGGGGGTTATACGACATCCTGATTACGAAGATGATTTCCATTTCGCGTGAAAGGCTTATTGCATGTCAGATTACCCATTGTACAAAATTCCCCTAAAATCTGACGTTTTCGACTCTTTGGCATTGATGGATCTCTTAGATGGCTTTGACGCGTTCGACTCGTTCGTGTTTACGAGATCGCCAGATTTCGATTTGGTTTAAACTCACAATTTTTCTTCGTTAAGTCAGTAGCCAACACTTAGGACATACTGTCCACGTTCCGGCTAAATTTCTTCAATTCCTTTTCTGCACGTCTTGCTTTTTGTTGAAAACCGTAAAATCTCGATTGTGACCGCTTTTACGAAAATGCGTAGATTTTTTTCCTTTTTTTTTCATAAATTGTTTAACAGTTTGCGCAGATTTATAGCCCAGTTCCAAGTCTATATAGCGCCAAATTTTGAATGCATCTCATCCAAAGAGAAAGATGTTATGACCAAAGTTGCAAAACTTACGTGCCATCCTAATAATAATGGATTCAATGGGACTTCCCCTCTCATTGTTGTGATATTGCGACTTCGCTATATACCTGGTACGTGGTCCAAAAATTTTTGGCGCAACACATTAAATCAAAACTCCCATTTTTTTAGTCATTGAAAGTCTAACTTTCTTGCATGCTGTGCTTTGCTTGCCGATCTCTAAGATCTCCAGCGGAGAACAATAAACTGTACCCAATAAGGAAAGATTGGTTATACTGGTGTTTATTACATCCAAAGCTATTCTTTGTGTTTGCGACACAAAGTTGTATATTTTGTAGTCATCTTCACTCACAATTTTCAAAACTTGCACATTTTCATTACAGTTTTGCTTGGAAACCTTGCTTAAGGTCTCGCTACAAATGTAACAGATTGTTATCTTTCCAGAGTAAATAATGTAAAGTTAGAGAAAAAATGTGGTTGTATTTGTACAGTACATAATCATGTGCCTAGGAAGGACTAGCGGTTAGTTACATTTGAGTTACAGGTATGATTGAATTTACCAGTTTTTACTGCATCGTTTTTCTGTTTTTTCTTTGTTTGCAAAGGCATCGGTGTCCCGATTAATATGTAAAATCACGGAAATTCGCTGAGCATTCCGACTATCAAGTTTACGTTAGTTCATCTGGTATTTTCTTCAACTTCGGAAATAGTGCGCAGTTTTTGGGATTTGACAAGGCTGTACTGATAATAAAGGATAAAGGATTCGGCGTCTTCAATACCCTCTGAGGCATGCGCCGAACGCACACACTAACTTCATAGTCGAAGATATACCAGTACTGATAATATCGCGGAATATGCAGCAAAACATGTGTAGACCAAACCCTGTATCAAATTTTGCTAGATTTGTATTAGCTTTACAATAATGCAGGACGCTCATAGTGACGGTTTTGTGGAATGTGTGCACAAAGGTAATTTATATGCATGGCAAGATATGAGGAACATTTCAACTTTTTTGTGTCGTATTTTTGTTTCGTTTGAACATTTTGCTGTCACATAATGTCGCCATTACATGTGTTCCTTCAGATGGGCGGCGGCCCTCTCTGTTGCTGTTGTTTCGCGAACAATGTACGGCACCTGGTGCTATTACTCACTTCGATTTGCATATCTGTACTATTCATGAACCTCATCCTCTTCAATTTCACTGCCATATTGGATGCCGACCTGCCATCGGGGCTACAACCCGTCCCATCTCTTGACAGCCTGCATGCGTACACCATTTGGCATGGTGGGGAATGAGCATTTCATTCTAGTACGAAGAAGATTCAAATGTTGTTACAGATCGCCTCAAAAGGGCGATTAATGGCACAAACGAGGGACTGAATTCTCCATTGTCCAAAAGAGATGACGGAGGTATGCGTGTGTTTCATTCAGGTTATTAGTGATTACTGTACAACACCCACCTTGTGTCTTTCTCCATATACAGTTCATCAGTTCCTTCTCTGATCTCTCTCTCTTCTTTCTTGAGGTAATAAGTTTGGTTCTACTGCACTGTATGCCATATGCTGTCATATGAAGCGCATCGTATGATGTGGCGTTTTCTTCCCAAATGGCTTCAGAAATAGAATATCGCTGCAACGTAGCTGCGCTAAGTTTGCTCTTATTTCGGGGAGCATGAGTATGAGATATCACAAAGGGAGCATGGGTATGAGATATAAGGCAATAGCTTGGCAAGATGGAACCTAGTCAGATCGCTTGGCAAGATGGATCCTAGTCAGATCTTGGCGGTGATAGATAGTAGCTCACCAAGTAGTCCCAACCCCACCCTTCACTTCATGCGCTAAGTCGTAAAAACCCGCTTCAAAAGCCCATCAGTTCCCCCCGCTTCCGTTGAGTGGACGCCGAGTTGAGGATTTGAATGCGTACGACCCAACGCATGATTTCGAGGGTGGATTTGGGGCTACAATGTACTTGGTGGGGGGGGGGGGGGGGGGATCTACATCTGCTCCTAGCGCACTGAGATCTGTCAACCGCCCATTTTGAAATTATGGCGTGCCATTATTGAAGTTGCTTTGCGGTTCCATGCTTGTGCATGAGATATCGAACCGGGCAGTGATTGCTTAGACCTTTTTATCAAGTTCAGGGTATGAATTTTTTGGCTCAGGATACTTATCATAGTTGCTCGAAACTGGTTCCCGGATATGATCGGGATACTAGTAGTAATGTCGCTGCACTTACTTTGTTTGCAACCGCTTTTGCTGATTTAGGTCGCTGCACGGCCCTCCGGCGGTGAGTATATCCCAAATTGACCCGATTTTTTTACTCAAAGAAGTATGTGGTACAAAGTCATCATAAAATCGTGCTGCGCAGATCACTCTCATGGTTTGAAAATATGATGAGAATTCGCATTTTGAAGCTCAAAAGGGGTGTGTGCCCTTCTGAACCGCTCCGTCCTAGCGCTAATTAGTCTGCCCGGGCAACGCTAGTTAATTCGCCTTTCTTATAATCTAGGAGAGTTTTTAAATATTTCTGGGCATTCCAAAGCAAGTGAGGCACACGATAATGATAGTGAGGATTTACGAATTATGAAGACAAAAAAATGGAAAGGTTGCATGTTTCTAAGGCCATTTCGTGATTTCTTTGCCCTTCCTAGTTTTCAAAACACCATGAAGTCTGAACGTGTAAGCTGAAGAATTTACCTAAGCCCTGGGAATCGAAATCTTGTTTGATTCTTTTTATCATGAGAATGCCTTTGTAGTCCAATTCAGACGTCTCCAACGACAACATAGCTCTCGCTCACCCAAGCGGCGGCAGCACCGACCAATCAGAGGCGCGCAGTAATTAGGCGCGAATGTTAGCGGTTCAGAAGGGCCGTCTCCCAGAATATCAAGTATTTCTCTAGATCTATAACATGTGCTTGTACACATTCAACTCACCTCACGAAAGCAAATGAACATTTATAGTTTGATAATTTCTTGTAGCTTGTAACACTCACCAATTTAGATGAGCGTCCGGTTCTTCCGAGCACTGCTTCACCCGCACCTTCCTTTGCACCGTCAACGGCAGCCACTACCAAAAAGACTGAAAAGCCGAAACCTGTGTTTTTCACAAACTTTCCCTCCGATGCGACCACTACAAAATCCCCCTTGAATGAGAAGCCTCCTCTTGCATCAGATCCGAGGGATGTTGTTAGGAATGGTTTGTTTTTCCCCTCTATTAGGTTGTCACGAAAGTTTTGTTCGTTTTTTCAAGCCACTATAGAACCAACCTCAATAAAGACCTGATTGAGTTCCAAAATGAATTCGATGCAGCTTTTCCTTCTTTTTCTTATGGATACATTCTAAATACAATCTTGTATGCTTTTTTGATAACTGCCAAAATTCTCTACCGTCAATTTTATCTCTAAGCTAATTTCTCAAAACTCCATTCCAATGTTTCGGAAAGGGATAAGCATGGATCAAATAGAGCAATTCTTGGAGTACGAGGTAACGTTTTTAGATTCTCCTAATCTGCGGTTTTTGGCTTCAAAAGATGATTTCTTCGGAGGTCTTGTTTTTTGGCAAAATCAAGTTCAGCACGCAACTGCAGCAAATACACGAAAGCTTCTGAAGTTTGTGCATGTTGAAACATGATTCTTATTAAACATCATTCATGCAACTAACCAAGTTTGATCTGTATTGAGAAAGCAGCTTTTGGAATTTTCGGTATTTTTATGTGGTAAACATAATCAATAAACCGCGGTTTTTATTAAATGAGTAACTATAACGGATTTGGCAAAAGTGGCTCAGTAATCGGAAAAGTGCCCAATGTAGCCAAAGGTTTGCTCTACATAACAGTTACCATCATTTTTTGAAAACATCAGGATACAAATTTTTTAATTTCAAGAAAAATTTAGCGTTACTGCTGAGCTGCTCAAAAAGCCATGGCGATAATATTGCAAAGACAGAGTAGATCAGAGAGCAAATATAGCTGTAAGAAAGAGGATAAGATCTGAATCAAATGGTACCTAAGTCGTTCATGGATTGGGGTCCTTTGAGTTTTAGTGAGCGATGAAAAAACGAACAAAACTTTTGGGACAACCCTCATATTTTACAGTATAATTAGTGTAAAATTACACGCTAGTATGAAGTGAGGAGGCCATAAAGGTTTCTGAAGCATGCAGTCATGGCCGGTAAATGTGCAGTTGCTTATCATATGCACCATTTACTATCTGGAAAATCAGGGAACTGCTGTCATCATGTTTGATGAGAAACACTATTTCGATGTATTCAGAAGTCCAGCGGGCCATTGATAGGCTTGAAGGTCGTGGTGAAGATGTGAAGTCTACTCCATATGTGCCCGGAAAGGTGGACAAAGAATATATGTGGGTTTAGTTTTTGTGGACGATTGGAATGGACTCTGAGACGTAAGATTTAGGGAGCCCAAGGTGTCGACTGGCAGTGAGATAAAGAGATATTTTTTGTACGCTGCTCCTGGATTTGGTAATATTCCCTATCTCACTGCGTTCATGTCTTTCCATCCGTATTACAGGGTGCCTTCTTGGGTTGGCTCCTGCAATTCTTCTGCTAAAACGCTGCGGTGTCCGTGTCACACTATCCGTGACATTGGCCATGTGCGGCATACTAACAGCCATAGTTCCAATTCTGTCGCAGTTCGGTGAGCTGTCGAAAAAAACATTCAGGATTTCGCAACCTCATTCTTCATGACTCGTCGTTTACAGGTTTTTCTGCGCTATTTCCTCTCAGATTATTCATGGGTATGTGCTTCGCACCATGTCTCCCCGTTTTGGGTGCTGTTTGTGCAAACTGGGGATGCTTGAATGAACAGCTGTTGTTTATCGCTACTGCTTTCGGCTTTATTCAGGTAAACGACTAACACACAATGACGTTACGACGTGAGAAGAGCCTCATACCTAAGTGATAAAATTTTCTCTAGCTGTTCTTGCTTTCCAGGCGTGGGAAAAGAAAATCACGTTCATTTATTCAAATCACAAAGCCACATTTAGTGCTGATGGGATGAGAAATCCTACATTTTTAATTTCCCTTCTATGGTAGATTCCACTCGCTGCAAGTTCACCAATACTCATTTTGTCGAATGAAGACGTATTGATTTTGAAACTCGAACCCATTCACTTGCAATGTCCGAAATGAGAGGCAAGGAAGAGCAAACTGAGGGGCTGTAAGCCCCTCCTCAGCCACGACCACGCTTTTCTCCTGTTTTCATTAGAATGTTACGTTGTTTTTTTTTTTTTCGAAAAGAGTGTTGCCGATGATGAGGGTTCCTGGGCTGATTTCTTCCAAATCGGCATTTCTAGATATTCTATGCATTTTACTAATCTTCGTGCACATTATCACGTAAAATGCAAATTAGCTCTATGGTTTGCAGACAGGCATTGCTGTAGGATAGCTGGAACCCCCCCCCCCACTTTTCTCCATTTGAAGCGCACTTTTAGTTGCGTTCGTTTAGGCATTGGGTCAAGGTAGCCACTGTATCTTCTGCTCTTTCAGAAAGGGTCTGTGTTAAAAATAGAGTTTAGAAGGTTCAAATTCTCTCCAATTTAGTTGTGTCGAAAGCAATACGTGCTGATGACTTAAGTTCGTTTTGTCTCGTTCAAAACAATCTTGCAAGTTCTAGCTATTGGATCTAAAATATAAACTATGCACGTAAGAGTGATGTGAAATGTCTGATACAACAAAAAATCATCGGTCATCTGTCTCTGGATTTGCTTCTACCTGATTTTCATTTTATGGGGGGATTCACTGTTGTTTCCAGCTTCTTGTGCTTAGCTGTTTTGGACCGCTGCCTCTGTTAGTAAGGGCCTAATCTGAAGATAATGTGACCCATAAATATAGCAAGCGGTTGCAGTAGTGTGAAACTCTTCAATTTTTAGGACTACTTGCTTAAGGATTGTTGGTAGATATTTATTTTAGATTGCCCCGTTGTTATCATGGCCTCTAACAATGGTAGTGTTTTCGAACGAAGTTCCGCTTACCGCAATCTATGCAGTTCATGGTGGTATCACGCTGTTACTTTCAATAATGTAAGTTATCTATTGCCATAGTGTGTTGTCTTTTTTCTGCTAAATCTTCTTTTTGTAAATTTTTTTGCGATGAAGTTACTGCACCCTTTTTCAACTACATTGCCTATCTAATTATTTTGTTCATTTGTATTTTCAATTTCTTTGCAGTTTCGCTGCATTTTATCGCGATCGGCCACAGCATCATCCTTGGGTGAATGGACTTGAACTGAATAAAATTGTTGCTGGAAAAGTGCAGGTAGAATTAAGCACTTTGTGGAATTTATGACATTTGTAATTGGTGCGCTGGTTTTGCAAATAGTTTATCTACGATTGGCAATATTAACCCATTGACGACGATGTGGACCACCGGTGGCCTACGCGCTTTTTGCTGCCAGGGACGATGTGGACCCCCGGTGGCCCACACCTCTCGCAAAGTCGTATTATTTGCAGGTCTAGTATTTTTTCCACATATGAATATTTTTTCCAATTTTTTGTATTCTTCGGACCTATAGGCTCTGTCGTTCAAACAAATGTTAATAGTTGTTCACATAACAATGTTGCATTTCGTAAATAAGCACGAAACCTTCCTACACTGAAAGTGTTGTGCAAAATCGCGTCGTCCCACAGCGCCGCCGCGCAAAATTAAGCGTCGGTCAATGGGTTAACGAACATGACTATCACTAGAAAGTGCAGGTGGAATTGAAAATGTCTTGTGCAACATTTTTTGTCCGTTTGAGATGACTTTTGCTTCTCATAGGTTACTTGTTTCAAAGGTCTTTAGTTCTTGATTTGGCACATCTTGGCTTAACCTTTCTGCGCTTTTCCTCTAAGCACTTTTTATTGGAAGGAAAGAGAGTAAGCTCCCCATTAGAGATGGCATGGGGAAGATATCCAAAACAATGCAATGTTTCTTCGTTTAAGCTGATAGTGCGCTTACTTTACGTTCCGGAATACATGCTTTCGATGGTGACAGCCTGTAATTTTGGTTTAGGCCAAATTTATCGTTTTCATCGAAGTGCCCAGCTGGTTTCTTTCTTTCAAAAAAAATGTAGCACCTCAAAATGTTACATGAAACATTTTCTCTTCGGTACTTATTCTGCTTCTGTCTGTACGGAGGAGTATTTTGTCAGAAAAATGTGATAAAGTAGTACTGACGCTCTTATCAAGTTTGATATGTGTAAAATGAAGCAAACTTGTCCGTGAAATGAGTATTTGATAAACTGAAATTTTTGGTAAAAGTTTGTACTCCATGTACTCTCATCACTATTGTATCATTACTATAACTTGCGTCTAATTTGCGCTGATTAAAAAACATCAGATGTTCTTTCAGAATGCCAGCTAGTCACATCCTTACACTATCTCTTATTCAATGAAGTTCAGGAGCTGAAGAGCAATCGAGCCCAGTCAGGAGCGTTTCCCATCTTGCTGCGTTCTGTAGCAGCATGGTCACTTTGGATTGCTGCGTTTGGGGCGTTCTTTGCTATCGCTCTGGTCGTTACATATATGCCATCGATTCTGTCCTGTCAGGAAATATTTTTGGTTGATTATCTCGGAGTCTATTCGGCGCTTCCCTTCATATTGGTGGTAAGTTCACTTGAAATCTCACGAAAGCTCAATGTTAAAACCCCTAACTTAGAACTTCACTTTCCGTAAACGCTAAGATCTCCCCTATGTTCAACACATAGCTCTCTATACGAGTACTCGTAGTATGGCACTCGGATTGAAATACTAAAAACACGAGGTAGTTTTAAAATGGTGAAAAGTGACCTTCCCCTCTGTTCTAACTCTTCCCACGTGTCCAAATACATGCTACATGCATACAAGAGAACGAGCGTCTATTTTCACTTTTGTACATGCTGTAAATCCTGAGAGAATAACAGTCCTAGCGTGAAGACGTAACGGCTTATTTTTATGGTGGCACTTCATGCTTATATGATGCAATTGAAATAAATGAAAACTTCTTATCAAGCTAAATGAGCAGATCACTAATGTTTTGTCATTTCTTTCTGCCAAAGTTGTGAACAAGCTTAATTTTATCTAAGAGCGCAGGAAATCGTGGCAAAGCACTGGAAGGCTTCTAGGGCATTTCGCTGGTGGTAGCTATGTTAAAGGCAGCGTCCAGGCAAGGCTGGACACATGGGGACCTCACGTGGTTAGTAATTTTGGGGCCCTAACTAAGCCACTGTGTAACCGGCAGCTCAAGTAGTGCTCTAACGGCTGAGATATTCCCCTCGAAACTGGACCCAGCGATCGTATTTCGCATGAGATCATGGCGCAAAGCGTGGATCCTGGCGCGAAACTGCCATTCCATGCGAATACGATCGCGGGGTCCAGTCTGGAGGGGAATATCTCAGCTGTTAGAGCACTACCTACGCTGCCGCTTGGGCAGTGCCTTAGTTAGGACCACAAAAGTACTTTTCACGTGAAATTCCACAGGTCCAGATCTGCCTGGACGCTGCCTTTAAAGGCACCGTCCACCGAAACTAAGTTTGATGGGACTTTGACTTCATATAGTAGCGGTGACTAATTAATTAGCCGCCCAAGTCTTGCTGCAAAAGGTTGATTGCGAAGCGATAAAAATGCTCCAGAAGGTGCTCCAGAATGCTCCAGACCCAGCTGCTCCGCCCATCTGACGTGGGTGGTCTGAAGATAAAGAGTCCAGAAAAGGTTCAATATCTAGTGTTGTCATGAATCCGCCCTTTACTGGGAATTCAGATTTTCGTCATATCTCTCTACTCTGAAGCCTGCTCTTAAACTTCAGACCACCCACGTTGATGAGCGGAGCCACATAAATCGCTTCTACGTTTTCGAGCGATTGTCAAATTCGTGTGTTGCAGTGGGAGTTGGGCATTACCTAGTTAGGGGTTGCGCTGTTACAAAACTTTAGACTCTCGTTAACCTCAGTTTGGGTGGATGGTGCTCCGACACGTGTTGCTTCAATACGAAGTTGTGCTGGTTTCTGATGTCATTTTTATCGGCCTTAATCGTGTAGCGTTTAATCACAGCAAGTGTTTTTGTTCTGAGGGTTGTTTCTTACTGCCGCTGACCGCAGCGGCCGTAGCATGTTCACGCAAAAAGAAAGAACAACCTCTATTACGACCGAAACACCTCGAATGACGCCTAGGAAGGTCCTAAGTTCTGATTTCACTCTTTTCAGTCAAAATTTTCTTTCTTTTTGCGTGAGCATGCTGCGATCAGTTCGGTAAGATGAACTCGGCTGCATTCAGTGCGGTAGTATGAAACAACCCTAAAAGACTTACAGTTGTACCAGCTCGTCTTCACTCATTTGAAGCGATTTCACATGATTCTAAGCACTCTCGAATGAAGTTCTTTTAGCCGCTCGTCCTGCTTGGTGCTGGACTTATCAATAGATGGTCATGTTGTTCGACTACTATTCATGTGCGAGTGTGGAACACCGTATGGACTGCGCTTATTGTCCTTGTATTCATCTCGCTTCCCATCATTTTTTACCTCGAGGAATCTGCAATGTTAGCTGGAAATGCTACGGTCAGGCTTCGCTATGATATCCATTACAGATCATTACGTTTTCTTCCATTCGTGCTTGCTCCCTTGGGACTTTGTATTTGTGGAGTCATGCGCAGTCTTTGCCTCGTTGGAAGAGCATTTACGCAACATATCATCGCCTATATGGGTGCTAGCGTTGGTGTTGCTTTCATCATCGCTCCATTGGTCATCTTCACCTATCTGAATGCTAAGTGAGCCATGTTATAATTTGCATTCTCAACTAAGCTTTTTTTGTCGCTTGGTTTATGTCCTTTGGCTGAATGGACCCTTTAGCTCTCTCGCGGAATGGACGAAAGTGTTCTTGACTTCAGCCGCCATTGTCGCCATCTCATCAATTGTTTTCGCTATCTTTGGAAGAGGTGGGCTCACTTTTTCGTCCCCTAAAGTGTAACATCATGATTTCCACAGGTGATAGCTTCTTTACAGGACGTGCTTCGAACTGGGCCGCTTCTTCATGGGATCCACTCATCTCGACGAAGATGAGGAATCTTCAGCCTATCGATTTCAGCCAGGATGAATGTGGATTGTATGAGCTGCGTCTCATCGACCCGAACAAAAAATAGACGTTGTCGAATATTTCACTGCAATGCATATTCACTTACCTATGATAAGATGCTCATCGGTTTTCTCAATTTTTTTTCTCTAATGTGCTCTCCTTATATACCCTTTCCGTGAACTATTGATTTGTGGAAGATTTTCTTTGTCGAATGCTAATTGAGAGCTTCCGCCATTTGTGCCTTTTGTTTTGCCTTGACGCTTTTGTCATCGGGTTGTGTTTTTTCTTTGCGCCTTTTGAGGAGCCCTACGCACTCTTGTATAGTTCCAAAAACTTATTGCCCGTTAACTTTCGTGGAAAGCCTAGGGTATATCTCTAGCAGGTGATCGTATCTGCCCATTTCATATCTGTTTCCATAGCTTCATTAATTTGCCATCGTTCAGCTTGAAACTCATGTTTAAAACCTGAAGTTAAGATGTAATAAAAGCTTGCAGATTCTCCACTTTATTGACCACGTGCGCGTCTAGTGCACTGTTATTACCGGTATTTGACATATGCTGAAATGGAGATTTAGGAGTGATAAGAGACATGAGACATACATAGATCACAAGCACAATAGGCAGTGAGGATCAAGTTAACTAGGAAGAAAGAAAGGAGGAGGAAATGGTAAAAGAATAATAAATGGTAAGAAATCAGAATAATTATTTTCTTGGTGATGCAAGTTTGTCCATAGCAGATCTCCTGGAAGGAGAAGTTGCATTTGAGCAGTAGGAAGTCTGTTTATGGTGAATTCTTACCTTCCGCTTGTTCCACTTTTCCTAACGGGAGTATCTCGTCGCAGTTTTGTTTGCACATGACCGATCTTCTCAGCAAAACTGATACTGCTGGCGCTTTCATTACAGTGTGCTGCGTCCGGTGAGAGATGCACAATGACCAGAGTCTTACTGTCACCATCTGTAAACGTTGCGTTGTACTAGGAAAATGTTAACTATTTTCTGTAATCCTATTTATCAGCATAGCGCGAAATTGTCGATTGCAAACTCACATCTCTTCGTTCTCAATCTAGTCTACAATTTACCCTTTTAAAAGAAATTGCACTTTGCAGTGGTAGCGTTTCTGAGAATCGTTCAAAGAGCAGGGTTCCCTCACGTACTTCGGATTTTACAGCTTTGTGTTTGGTTCAGTGAGTGTGGGGTGCCGCTGACTATGTATGTCTAAAACATTCGGAAAACTCTGCGACCTAGCAGTGGGCAAAAAATCAATGTAACAGGTACAAATAGCAAGTGAAGCACATAAGCTCTGTTAGAATTGAAAATTATGGAACTAACAGTTTACCAGAACGCGCTTTTGCGAAATCAGTGCTTGCATCCGAAAAGAACTGCAGCGGAATGAAGCTTGCACAAATGGTATGCAATAGTTTTCACAGAGTTTTCACGTTGTCATAGTTAGGCATTCCAAAAAATTCTAGAACTAATTCAACCTTGCAAATTTGAAGTGCCGTTGTTGGAAGTGGTTGTGTTTTATTCTGTACAAAGTAACAATCAGAAACCATGTAGAGCTCAGACTGCCCTCTTTTCACGTATAAGATATCAGCACTGGAGTTTCGTGTCAACTCATTATCAATTGGTACAAATCAATGTTAGTACGGATTTTTTCAAGGTTAATTAAGGTGGATTGGCAGTCCTGTAAGAAAATGAAGATGACAACATCCTGGGGGTCAGATTACTAGAGCTTTTCCATTGATTATCTTCCTCCAAACTATTGGGTTGGCTAATAAAGAAGTCCGCTTAACATGCAACTTCGAAATTCCATAACAATTCAAATAGCAGCTACTTTAACTGATATTTTTTTGCCAGAACGTAGCTATAAGCCTCTACATTCAAATATCAAGGTCAAAATTTTTGTCACCAAAAAGTGACAGTTATGCCCCTATACAGTCAGACTTCTGAAAAATCGCTTTTTGACTTTCTAAGTTTCGTTCTCAGCCTATAGTGAGTGCACAGACGACTTATATGGTGGTTAAATATAAACAACCTTTGGTTATATGGCGAACTACAGTGGAGATTGCGATCTGCTGTTTGTGACTCTCTGCAGCCAAAAATGTGAGAATTTCCGGACATTTGCGAGCGGGAGTCAGTTTTCGGGCAATTAAGATCGCTTGAATTCGACTATCTAGGGTAGTGCAAATTGTTGGAAATTTCAGAATGTGTTGTGTGAATGCCAACTGTGCATTTTACATCCAATTTCAGCTCGTTTTTCGTAGCATGATTTTTCGAATATTTGATGAAAAAATCTGACTATTCCACTTTCCTGCACGATTTCGCTGTCAGAATGATGATCAGTGCTCAAATAGAGTGGACCCTACGATTTTTCTAGATTTGCTCTCAATGGTACCATACATTCTTACGTAAATCAACTTGTAAACTTCCTGTAAACCGTTAGAAACGACCGAACTTATTTTCTAGCCAACTTATTATGCACAAATTTGTCATCAAGGAATTCAAATAGCATAAAGTTGTGCAAGGGATTCTTTTGCTGACTCGACCAGTTTATTTTACATCTCTGTAAAAACTCACTTAAGCTATCCTCTAAGATACGCGTAAGCTGGCAGTTTCGGAATGGGATATGTTTCTGATTCTGCCTCAATGCGAGCACAACATTGCCGAGTTCAGATAATGATCTGAAAGAGAATTCTTTGTTTTTGGATAAGTTTAGAGATGTCAGGTACTTGTTGATGGCCTGTGCTTCCTTTAGAAGTAGCCCAGTGGCGTTAGTTTGCGATACTCGTTCAGAACCGGCCAAGTCGACAAGATTTAGGCGTCCTATATTCATCGGTTACGTCTGTGAAGATGATAAAATGTGGAGGGAAACGTACCGACGGACGTAGTACCAGTAATTCTATTCTTAGCTGTCAGAATGACACGAACGATTACATGAGATCGGCTAGAACAGACATTGGCTTCTGTTGCCGCGACCGCCTAGAAAATGTTGTTTCACATCGAACCCCCTTAAAAGGTCTGCTTTCACCTTGTTCTTCTTCCCCTCCGCTAGGACCTCTACGACATGGTCAACCGATTTGACACAAACTTCTCGCAAACCAGGAATGGACAGATGACCGTCTTCGCCTAATCTGATTGCCAGCTGTGTGCTTGACGTTCCCAGAAGATCTCTGGAGATTGATCAAATGAGAGTTACACACGCGCTTTATAGTCTTACTTTATCTTCTCATTGTAAATTTCCATCATAGAGATTTTGATTTCGTACTCCATGTCCGTATTTCTTCCGTCAGCAGCTTCAAAAAGCTGCATGATAGCGCGCTGGTTGATTCCTGGATCGTCCTCGGGGCCCTGAAGTGACGTTTTGGAGTCCGTCCGTCATCAAAATTTTCCAGATAACTAATCGAAGTTCAGTCGCAAAGTCTTTATACTCCCGCTTAGGCTTTCCTTGCAGGTTTTCAATAAAATTAAAGCGATTTGATCTACAATGGGAACAACTCTTCGTATGCAAAACTCAAAAAACTAGTGGAAAAAATTATCGTTTTAAGGTCTGTTTTATCTTTACTGCTTATCACTTTCCAGTGAGGACCCAAAAATTTCTTTTCGGTTTCGGTTGCGTTCAAAGTTTTTAGCACAAGGCAGTTTGAATTTTCAAAATCTTCGAAAATACAATTATTTACTAGTAAAAACAAACTGCTTGCAGTTTTATGATCTATGTGGGCCACTCAAAAATTCGCTAGTCATTTTCGCAAAGATGGGGGTGGGGCGGATGGTTGCATTTCAATCCTAGCTTTAAGGACAAGCTTTAAGGACATTAAGCTTCTTCGTTTCGCATATTGCGTGAGTGGATACGCTCAGGAGATCTTGATGTTTTGTTTATTTATCGGAGAAGCTGCATAGCTAGAGGCAAACGCTTGGTGTCCAAACAACTATTCAGTAGCACACGCATTTATGCGCAGGTCCCATGCAGATGTCAAGCAGTAAACTCAATCATTGCAAGAACGAGTCATTCTCAATGGTTTTTCATTCATCAAGCTTTCTTTTTTATGCGTGTTATCAAAAAAGCAATATTTGTAAGAAATGGAACACGCAGCGGGGACTTCGAACAAGCTACTCGTGTTTGTTCTATGAATTTATTTTATCAAAGAAATTACGATCTGCTCAGAAAAAGTGACTATCTCCTACCTCCATAGTATAAGTCTTGCCACTTCCAGTATGACCATAAGCGAAGAGGCAGACATTATATCCGTCTATACAGCTTGTGATAATCGGAGACACTTTCTCGAATATCTGTGTGACTTCTTTTTCATCGGAGAGTCATAGGCGGCCATAAAATGGAGGTGCGCACCTGCTCTTGCGTGTAATTCATTGGAATCACAAAGTCGGCTCCTTCGCTGGTCTTTTTTCCACTTGGATGCGCCAGATGAACTATGCCATTGTCCATTTCGTCTATCACCACAGCTGGATTTTCCTTCACATCCCCTAACTGTGGTCGGATTCGGTAGAACACCCGTATGTTGCCTAGAACCCAGAATACAAATTACTGTTTACCCATAGCACCTCTATTATTTGATTTGCTTAATTTTTCACTGAAGCTGTCATCAGCTGGCAACATGACGACAGCGTGAGAGTGTGTGTAAATAGAAAGGTAACATGAGAAAAGTAAAACAGCGCCGTGGAACCGGAACAGTGACAGCTTGACAGCTACAGAAAAGTCTGCAACGGAACAACAAAAAGCTTACCGTTGATTTCCACCAGCTGGTTGTGAAGTTGTTTTCGTTTCTGCATCTCAGAACAATAGCGACCGATTAAAACACGGAAAAAGTCGGCAGTCTTTGATTCGAGCATCATTCGCACCTGTAAAAAAGGCGATCAAAACCCTGAAAATTGGATCTCCTCCCAAAGATACCTACGGACTTCCAACTTAGTGGACACATAGTGGTATTGATAAATGTGCATGTGCTATTTTTTCCGCGGCCCATTGAGCAACAAAAATAATACGAACGCAAAATGTCACTTTTTGGGTCTTTTATATTAATTTGGTCAGAGGTATAATTTTGAGATTATGCCCACTAACAATAAGGCTGGAGTATACATACAATCACATGCGCGAGAGGAGCTGCGGGCGGAGTTTGCCATTGTTGCATCTACTTTTTTCTCAATTTTTTCAAATTCAATGGCTCGAAAAAATTGTGCCGATGTATTTGAAAATATTACTATTTAACTGCTGTATGATGACCACTTTGGAGCTTCATAGCATTTTTTCGGCGGAAATTTTAATTTCGGTGATATTTTTTTGACTTCAATCTCTACTTTGCGACATAGGTGAATCTCTTGTGGTCACCTTTAGAGCTTCCTTTGCTCTATCGAATAGTGCCTGATTGTGGAGAACAATCAAATATGTTATTCCATTTTCGGCCCATTTGAGAAACGATTAAAAATTATGTATGGTTGCTAAGAGAATTAGTTCCAAAATTTACGTTTTTATAAGTCCTCCGATTTTTGAAATCCATTTTCAAATAAAAAAGCAGTTTCTGGTAAAACTTAAGTTTGCACAAGGTTACCTGTGGAGAGTGAGAAAATGAATGGACAGCTTCTCAAACTTGTTTTTGTTGTTTGTTGTATCTGAACATTACAGCGAAAGGGAACTGTTCGGACAGGTTGTGTAGAATCAATCTCATGATTATAGCTTGTTGTTCAAAGAATTAACTTATAACGGCTGCAGATGGTCAATTTAGGTAATGTGACTCAGTGCTGTAACTGTAAAATTTCAATCTGAAGCAAAATGCCTGAGAAAACCGAAAACCCTTTCGCTGATTTCCTTACATTTCCGATTTCTTGTATTGCTATGGCTTTGAGGTGTAGCCAATGCTTAGATCTGCAATTAACTCTTTTCCTCACCCCCCCCCCCCTTTTAAGTGAGAAGCACGAGAGTCTACTAACAACTTGTAAGATGGTTGTCTCACCTCTCCCATGCATACTGAAAAAGCTTCTTTGGTATCCATAGCCAGTCGTCTCAGCTCATCCTGTAATGATTCATAACAGCAGCCGAATGGCAACGCCTCTCTTTTTACCGATCTTTTTGTTGAGAGATTCAAACACAAAGACATGCCATAGCAACGCACAAACCTTTTCCCTTTTAAGGTCGTCTGACAGCCTTTTCAGCTTTTTCAAGTTGCTGTCGTCTTTCATGCTTCTCGCCAACTCGCCATAATTAACGTCACCTATCGGTCGAGGACTAAAAATCAGCATTTGGGGACAATAAGTTTGTACCCTAGCGAGCTACCTGATTCTAAATCGATCCTCACTCGACGGAATGTCACTTTCATAGTCTTCATCGTCCTCAGTCAGTTGCGATAAGCGAATATTTTTGTGTGCCTCGGTCAGTGCCACTTTCAATTTCATGTTCTCCTCACGTAATGCGCCAAAATCCAATGAGAGCACTGAAATCCCTTTGAGAATTTTCGAGCTCGGGATATACGAAGTGGCCCGACCTGAAATCGCCCCTGCGTTGGCACAGCAGTTTTTGCTGGGTTACGGTGAGGTGTGGTGGGTGAGCTAGCGGGAGAGAACGTGCAACAGACCGGCCATGCACTAGAGCCTGGGTCCTCCCGAAAGGGGTTGTGGAAAAGGAAGGCAGTATGCTCTCTAGTGTGGTGTGGAGATGGTTAGGAGAGTTTTCATTCAAATAATAAACTTTATGGAGTAGAGAGTTTTCTATTCCTAGAATCTGTAATTCAAGAATTGCAATTCATAAATCCATCCCAGACTAAACCCTTTTCTAGCATCAATCAGCATCCTCGAGTGCGGCAGAATGTACTGTCTGGGTTGGAGTTTCAAATTGAATGTTTCAGTCGTAATAAATAAAAACCGCTGCTTGGACCAAAGTTTTGCCAACATCTCCTCATCAGTCTCCCGTTGAAAAATTGGGCACCTTGATTCTGGACGCTCAAAATACAATATGATTTATCTGTTAAAACCGTACTATTTGCTTGTTTCGGATTTCTGCATTGCATTTGGATTAACTTGAAACGTTAACGTGGGCGTTCAAGTCCTTGTTTTCCTATTTCAAATTTCATTTTTTTCATTTTTCCAAAATTGTGGATACCAGCAAATGATCAAGTCAATAGCTTGAACTATGCTTATTGCACATCATGCGCTCTATTTGACGACTTGTAAGGTTAAAAACTGCTTATTTCTAGTGATTTTTTTGTTTCCTTGTCTCTTTTAATTTGATTGGATATGTATCGGTTAGTACTAAACAATTGTACAGTTTCTTACGCTGGAAAAGGTTTCACTGAGAAGTTACTAGTAAGAGTGCCGTCGGCTGCAGCGCATGGTGTGCAGACTCACACATTGACTTTGACTCGATGATACACTCGTTCAACAAATGCCCAGGAACTTTGTCTTCAACATGAAATAGCAAAATCTAGTAGTATGCGAAGGGATTAGCAATACTTGTTGTTTTGACTTGAAAAATGAACTACGGGTTTGCTGTGCGATGTAAGCTTGCGGAATGGAACTGCAGCCCTTCTCTGATATCATTACCTTGGATAAAATCTTCCATGTGTGAAATTCTTGTTTCCTGCTCATCGATGATGTCTTCTAGGTTTCTGATCAGGCGATCCTTAGTCTAAATCAAAATTTATGGTTGTGTCACGTTGCGTAATTTTTTACACATGAGAAATGAAACATGCCGCGCTATTCATGTTTCTTAAGCAAAGAATGAGAGCTTCCTCTGTAGTGACTGTAGATCAGATCACACTAACCAAATTTTCATTGTCAGACCCCCATACTCTTTTGAACACAGCTATACGTATGCACTGATATCTTGCTGGCACATCCCCTCCCCCTCCCCTACTGCGAGACTGGGTCGCAGATTTTTTATAAGCAACCTACCTTGAAATTGCGCAAGCGACTTGTTTCCACTTCTGAAAGATTGATCCTCAAAAATCTTTGAAATACAAATTGGCATCGTAAAAATTTTTCTATGGAGCTTGTCTGCCTTTCTTCTTCCCCCCCCCTCCTGAAAAAAATTTTTGGACCGCTACTGTGCCTAGAGCTTGGCACTAGGTGGCCTTCCGATTATGCAAAAAACAAAGTCCCCTCTGACTTACGCAAAATTTCACAAAGTCCTCTTTGGCTCAATCGGAAACGTCGACTAAAAAAGCCAACCTAACTTGTATCTTTTCCAACCGCAAAAACGATTTCCCCTTTGCTTTTTGTCCCAAAAACGATATCCAGCTCGCTTATAAGCCACCTGTGCCGAGTCCTGACTGTGCTAGTGATACTGGATTGGTGAAATTCTTCTTTTGCTGATTAGGTCACGAAACATAAGTTTCTCATACACATTTGCTTTTAGACAACTCTCATTTCTGGATAGAATAGAAAGTTTTTTTGTCAAACAATCTTTATCCAGCCGGTTGAATGCTATACAAATGTAGACGCTTTTTGATAGCGGGTGCGTGGGAAAGGAGAAACGGTCAAACTCCCAAAGGTTTTGATGTTCCTTTGTTCGAGCCAATAGACCAATGTGGAAAAATGAATGTGTACTTTCAAGGCAATTCTTCTTTCAAAGATTAACAAAATCGCTGCCCAACATCGCGAAAAAAGATGACTTTTCCGTTTTTTTGAGTAGTAAAATCAAAAATCCAGATTTGGGCGAAGCTGTGCGCCTAAGGGCCGCATGCACTAACATGGCCGCGGGGAGGGGATCGCAGCTTAAAAGAAAGCTTCTTATTTCAAAACTCTAGATAATACTTGGATTTCACGTTGTGTACCTATCCGTAAGTATTCCTACTATTCTTCACTATGAACATGTTGAACAGGAGCGAGAAGCTGTACAAAAAGCATTTTCCAGCTTTTGTATGATCCCTGATGATCCCCGGCGCTTTTCTTTGAAGTCATTTTTCTTTCTCCGAAGTCAACGAAAAACTTCCAAAGTTGTGCAGATTATCTAACCCAACAATGCTAAGCATGTTGCTGATAAGAACAAATGATGTTTTGAAGTCCTGAAATTTTCGATGATCCACAGGTCGAAATTTGGGGTATACCGAAAAATTCGATTTTTCAAAAATTCATTTGTTCTCATCAGCAACATGCTAAGCACTGTTGTGTTAGATGTTCAGTATAACTTTGGAAGGTTTTCGTTAACTCCGGAGAAAGAAAAATGACTTTGAAGAATAGATGTTCGTCCCCCAGGGATCATCAGGGGATCCTACAAAAAGCTGGGAAATGCCGCTTGTACAGCTTCTCGCTTCTGCTCAATATGTTCATAGTGAAGGATGATGCTAGTACTTACGGATAGGTAGACAGCGTGAAATCCAAATATCCGGAGCTTCAGGATATGAAGCTTTCTTCTGAAGCTTCCATCCCCTCCCCAGCGGAAATGTTATTGCATGCGGCCCTAAATGCTGATAAGACGTTCGAAGAAAATGAAGCGATGAGATAACCTCATAAAAACAGAATGACTTTCCCTTGACTGATGCTGCCATATTTGAGTCTTTCAGATATTCACGTGTCCCTCAAAAGGTTATTAGTTTTTGAAGAGCCGTCTTATGCACTGCCAAACATCCCCGATGAAGTGGCCATCATCGTCGTTCTTTTTTCTAAGCACTGCGCAGTCGTAACTCAACCATTCTCCTCCGCTAAATAGCCCTCGTTCGCAGAATGTGCCTTTTTTCTGCTTTAGTCTAAACCGCGGACAACAGATTCGTTTCAGTTGAAAACGAGTTTCTGTCAAAGGGAGAGTAAACTAGCTTTCGTTACTTTCATTCGATGGCAGAATCACACATTTTTCAGAAAGAAAAGCAAGTAGCCGACCTCTAGATGTGTCTCAAGTATTCGCATCTGCAGTTTCATATTCACCAACTCGACTTCATGAATATATCGACATTTTTGG
Source organism: Cylicocyclus nassatus (assembly GCA_958299035.1). Lineage (NCBI taxonomy): Eukaryota > Metazoa > Nematoda > Chromadorea > Rhabditida > Strongylidae > Cylicocyclus > Cylicocyclus nassatus. Next base: position 52,677,881 of record CATQJL010000316.1, on the reverse strand, counting down.
AAGTACTCCGAGTCAGAATGATAGTCCATCAACCCTGAAAAGCGTTTGCATGTTTTGATGCTCTCTAAAAAACGACATCACTCTCAAATGTTCACGAATAGGGGTGGGGGGAAGGGGTAAGCGATGAATGCTGTGCTGATGAGGTGAGGTGCAAGCGTGTGAGGGGGGGGAGAGCTTGTCGTGAAACCAGTTCGAATTGGCCTCGCCTCGATTAGACGAGGAAGACAAGGCATGAACTCACACAAACAGCCGATGGCATAAGGCAAGTGCAGAGAAAGTATAAGGCTATCAGGCGTTGAGACTAATTTGCAAAGCCGATAGTAGCCCGTAAATTCTCGTCCCAGAAGGCAATTCTAACAAGAAGTCGTTTTTGCATAGCAATAGATGCATATCGTTATGCTTGGATCCCATTAGACGTTGTTAGAGTGACTTTCTATAGCATTCTTTGCAAATGGCTATAAAAGGCTTTTGCAAAGCTCAGTAACTCTACTGCACAGAATATCCCCACATTTTTTCTAAGGTCTTCATGATGCTGAGCTGGGAAAGCAAAGGCAAATCTCATAGAAAGTAGGAATTCAAAATACAATTGCTTCTACTTTCTGACGTCAACGAAAACGAAAGAGAGAAAAATCAAGCAAATATGTCCTCATTCCTTTCAAAGAATTGTACATATTTTCATGAAATGTCCCCAAGGACAGCTGTTGAAAACAAGTGGATTTGGACTTTCTCCTCACCAAACAAGTCTTGGAAATGCAAATTCTATCAATTTCTGACAACTATTGGGTCGTGTAATAAGTTCTGTCCCATTTTTTGTTTTAGTTTTTTCTTGACAACATTGACTATATCTCAGATAAAGTGTATATGCTTTTGAAAGCTCCAAGTCTGCTCTGCAGGCCCATATGCATCATTTCCCAACATAGCAGGAAATTGAATAAGATTTTTATCATTAAAACAAAAAATCCAAGGAGCCGAAAAATCAATTTTCGACATCTTTTTTCCTCCAAATTTTTCTCGATTTTTATTGGTAAAACTTATTAAACAAGCTTGACAACAACCGAAACAATCTATTAGACTTTTACACTTATTCTATCACTGTTTGCGCATGTTTCCTTCCTTCCACCAGCTATTTAATGACATTTTTTCAAAAGTCGGCAAGGCAAGACTTTGTCACGGCGATGTTCGCCGTCTCTCGTACCCAAGCTGTGTGGCTCCCAAAACTCGAATTCTGAGTATTTAACCTATGAATTCGATAATTTTGAAACCACAAACCATCCCTTCCGTCTTTTCTGTATGATCCGCCTACCTCTTCCCTTAGAATGCCTTCAGATGATGCCCAACACCAACGTTGAAAAGGCGTTGAAAGAAGAATTTCTAAAGTCTGTAGAAATGATTTTTGAGAAGTTTCAGAACTTCTAAAGCGCAATAGAAGCTAGAGCATTCTTTGCTTACGTGTAGAAAATTTTTCGAGTTTATTCGTAGGCATTCTGACTAATTAAGAGGGCAACGTAACGTAGTTGTCGAAAATGGACTTTTTTCCTGTTTGATTTTCCAAATTTGACGCTGTGAAATTTTTTCAATTCATATGATGTAGAAAACCGAGAAGCAAGTTTTAGTAGAGAAGGCTTAGAGCTTTCAAATGCATATAAACAATATGCAAAACATCGCGCAAAATATTGAAAAAAAATCGAAAGAAAAAATGGGACAGAACTTATTACACAACCTAATAAAATGGCAATGTGCAAACCAAATGTGCATATCGGCTGTGAGTAACTCGAAGCGGACCGGAAATAACAGCTTTTCGAGGAGATACGTGCCGTTCGGTTGAGAATAGCTCGGAGTAATGTGCAACGATTAAATGAGGCATTTTCGAAGTGCACTTCCATAAATTGAAAAAGTGAAGAAGAGAAATGGATGAGCACCACGTTCCCCCTATACGATATAAGCATAAATAAGCATGAGCAGTCAAAATTAGTAGAAGCTTATGAAAACATTTGAACACTTGAGGAATGTGAACAACTGACGCAAATACGAGCAAAGAACGAGAGCAGTTTTGCAAGATCAGTGTAAACAAAAGAAGAGAAATAAGTTTGGGTTAATGAGCATTGCAATGTATTGCACAGAAGCAGAAATGTAATTTGAAGTAGCAGCGATATGTTAGATTTAGTATCCCCAAATTGAAGCAATCCAATTTGTGAAGAGATTTGAGAACAGAAAAGAAAAGATAATGCTATTCATTAAAGTCAGCTACTCTGTCTACCTGTGTATCCTAATAAACCATACTGTGGCATTCTAGGGTTGCTAATTGTTGTGGTAGAAATACCTGCAAAAGAGGGACTCAGAAAAATTTTGTTTGATTATGCAAAGAAATTGGTGAGACCGTAGGTGATAGAAATGATAGGCACATAATGGCAGAAAGATGATACTATACGATTTGCTTTCGGCCGCACATACAACTAAAAACTACGCCTTCAACCTTGAAACTTTTTTAATATGATGGATAGGCAATAAAAATTGCAAAAGTTCTGGTTGAGGGTTTCTATCTTAGAGGTTCCACCTTACTGGATAACTGATAACGATATGGAGAGTCACTGGGAAGAAAAATATCACATAACGTCTTGATCGAGTACTTGCTGGCCTCAGCGCCAGATGAAATGTGAAACGCGAGCTCCGGCACCTTGGTCATATAATATGAGTGGCATCCGTGCTGGGCTTTTCCAAGCGAGTTTTTGCTCGTATTCGGGGGGATATCGATACGTTAGCGTGACAACAGGACAGTTGAGGGGAAAAGCTGCGAACACAGATTAATTTGGCAGCACAAAGCGCCAGCACCCGATTGCGGTATCCATCAAAATCGAGAACGAGATTGTAGCCGAGCACGGGCACGAGCAGTGAACGGCACATGCACACGGGCAAACAGACGCACAGGCCCCGTATGTCGGTGGCGGGGAGCGCGACGGGGAAGAGGGGGGGGGGACGGGGGAGTTGTATTTCGGGTTGTTGTTGACTCTTCGAGCGCTTGACTACTACGGCATGACACCACGTTCGTTACGCATCTGCTGAGTCAGGGCACGTAGCAGAGTTGTTCTTGTCGAGCGTGAGATTTTTCCAACTTGGACCAAACCGGGGCGCACAAAATTTTCTACTCTTTACCATTTCAGTGTCATTTTTTTAAAATTATACCATTTCAGTGTCATTTTTTAAAAATTATCAGACATTACCAGCATTTGAAGTGGAATTTCTAAATACTAATCATATCACTACACTCAAATCCAGAAATCTAAGTTGAGTCAGTTTCAGCGGCACTTAAAAAATGATAACGTAACTTTTTGAACACACGTCGAAGGTGTACGACCCCTATTTTTTATACGAATAAAATCCAGACGGATTTCTGTCCTTCTGTGGCAAGCCTTTGAACGAGTAAAAAACCGAAAAAAATTGAAGTTAGGTGGAAGCGCCTACTGAATTATTGCAAAAAATTTCAGCATGCAATATGGAAAAAAAACAATTCTCATGTGCCGAACAAAGAACTTTTCTGATCAACGAAATCGGATTACCACAAAATGAACAATAGCTCTGCGTCGATCTCCGCTCCATGTATGTTCAGGCCTGCTTCGTAATTTTGCTTTCATCAGGGTCGTAACGGGTTGAGACTATGTCGTAAACAGAAATTTTGCAAATAATTTCACCCGTGGAAGAATGATTTTGCACGAAGAGAAGAACAGATTAGATACAAACTCTGGACTACAAGCCGCGCTGAAGTACAATCTAGATACATTAACAGTGATGATTACTTTCTGTATTCAATAAGCACATTAACAGCAATAGGAATGTAGTAAGAATATATCAGGAACGAAGTTAGAGGAGCCCCGAACACTCTTACTAGAGTTTGAGTGTTAGTTAACGATCTCTTTGATAGATAATTTACAGCCGACGTTTGCTGAGGAAGGATTTTTAATCAAAGGAATTCTTGAACAACTGTTTATTTCGTTCCACTGAATTTTTAATCTGTAATCTACTTCCAATGCAAAAAATCATTTAGCTCGTCTCAGCACTAGCGCCACATGGTGCGACCACATTGCAAATGCACCAGTAAAATGTTTATGATTCCGCTAACTGAGACCGATAATAGTTGTTTTCTGAGTCGTAACCCTCACGAAAAAGTTATGAAAAGCACGCAATGAGATCCTCTCCATAAATATTTACCTATAGGGTATGCATTGGAAGCATAGTATAATTCGTGCCTTGTGCCCTGCGGGATGGAATTAGGAATTAGCCGTTGAATCATTGAGCCAGTCAGTAAAAGCAGCACTTTGCCGGGTACCTTGACGTTATTTCGTGCCCTCTCCCCCACTCCCTACTACCCCGCCATAACCTGCTCAGGGCTCTTATGTGGGCTCCGGTCAGTTTCTTGGTAACATCAGGATCTAGTTAGGAGAACATGTGCCTGATGAACGTGCCTACGAACCTCCCTGTACCCTTTCCCAGAGAAGCTGAATTATTTCTACTGTGAGCTCCGGTCCCTACTTGGGGGGATGGGGGGAGGGGGAGGGGGGGTGGGGGAAGGGCTTTTACAAATTGCGCGGTTGGTGCCAACTACGATCACTATCACCGCCGATAAGATCTTTTTGGTTTTGCCATGCTATTTTCTCCCCAATTTTTTGCTTGCTTTGGTACAAAAGCCAATGATGTTTTTGTAACGAAGCGATTCAGCTAAAAGTTACCAGGGCAATACCGTCCTCGCTAATAACCATTTAGTTTTTTTTTGCTCACGATGGCCAGTCTGCTCACCCGATCGCGCCAATTTGGCAAAGCCCTAACATCCGCTCTAACCTATATATGGAATATTAAACAACAGCGCAGGAACTAGTTGGAAGAACATGTTTGATGACAACGATCGAGGCTGTTGAGGGCAGGCAGGGGAAATGATTGTTTGTAAGGATTTATCTCAAACAAAGCCTATGTAGGTCCATTTTTGTCAATCCAATGTACAAACATACGATTCAGTGCAAATAAGGATGGGTATGAGGGTATTCTAAGAGCAAAATGCACTTTTTGCACTATATCAGAATGTCCTGCCATCCTAAGTAGTCTATATTTCAGCTGATAAAAGGTTAGAAAATGTAAAATGTTGGTGCGTGAAGTACTAACGTCAAGGATCATTTGAACGTCGACAAAAAGTTCCTTGCGAACAATGAATAACATTCTCATTCACGTCACGTACAAATGCGCTGACCATACTTGATTGCGAAGAATTCTGAGAAATTTATGACCATTTTATGTGTGTTGATTTTCGAATGCATTGGCCAAAGATTTCCGTGTTGCTAGGTGCTCGGACAAGTACGCTGCACTTTTTTAGTGGCCTGAACAAAAATACTTGGCACATATGGGTACAGATGGCCAGACAAGTATTCGCGCATCCATTCCCAGCTCAAGATTGCTCATTTTAGGAAAGCAAATATACATTTACGAGAAGGTGGGAAAGTGCACTGCTCCCAGGGGAGAACCGGAGTGTGGCAAAATTGCAGGGCTGCTGGAATAAAGCTCGTAATTGTACTTGAGATCGAAATAGAAAAGTACGTACAGGTAAAGTACAGGTACGGACAACTAACAGGTATGTAATATCCGCCTATTTCAGCCCACTGCGAAAAGACTAGTTTTCGGAACTTATGCGTCTCGAGGTAACCCCTCCCCCCAGAAGAAGTGTTGACTGAGTTTGAGCAGGGGGTTCCACAATTTTGTGCAGCCTCCGCGTATAACTGGTTCTATTGCGACGCTGCTCCATGTCGCTTGAGGGCCAATGGTCCCGGATGCTGTCCTAAATGGCGCAGTTTGTTCGCCTTCTTGATGACATTTCAACTAAATCTGAGCGGGATACTCGCAGGGTATCACAAATGCCAAAAAAGCGTCTATTTGACCATTTCTAAGTACCACCTTGTTCCGAAACTTCTGTTCGCTTTAGTTTTCTGATTTGAAAGGTTATAAATTTATTCAAAATCGAAATTTTTAGGAAATGTGAGTTTTGTTCGGTTAAGCGAACTTTGGGCTATCGCAGAGACAGCATGATATGTAAAAAAGCAAGCGAAAGAGAAGCGAAGGTTTGGAAAATTTCAAAAAGTCTTCAGACCGCCCTCTTTGACATTATGCTCCCATATAAGGAAAGACAGACAAATTTGATTGCAGTCATTAAGCACCTGTATTCCAAAGTTTGTATTATGGCTGAAGAAAATCCATGTTTTCCTTGCTACATAGAAATTTTTATAAGCGAATTCAAAAGAGCTACTACTTAAGTCCCGTGCGCTAATGTAAGCGGATAGCCTTTGATTCATTCTTACTTGTAGAAATGTCAAATGGCTGCATCCCTGCTTGCTCTTGCTTTACTTTAAGTTATGGAATATCGAGTACATCACTTATCTTTATCCGTAAATTATTTATTGTCGTTTCAAGGACTGCTAGGAGAAGCTTCGATCTTTGATGACAAATTTAGGAAATAAAACAATTTATTTCTGAAAATATGACTAAAAGTAAGCATATATTAGCCTATAAAAGCCTCACCTAGTATAAAATGCTGAGATTATTTTCAAAAAACATTTTTTGCAGCCAGACTGCTTTTGACATTTTGTTGAAGGAAATCTCATAACTAGGAGGTATTAAACAAGATGTAGTGAACATTGAAAAGAGCAGGACAAGGCTTGATTGTAATTAAAACCATTAGCGTTTGTGCGTTCCGAGATTTTCTAATGTATAACCTTGACCCAAGCGTTCTCGTATTATAAGTATGTAATCTTCATGAATGTTACGATGCTGCATGATGCACGATGGCCACTTTTACGGTAGATTTGGAATGCCTATTCAGCCATCAAATATGGTAATGGTAATAGAAAAGTTTGCAAAAACAAAAGCGGACGAAATGCGACTGAATATCGAGGTGGAAACCATTAATAATTGAACGATCGCGCCTTCTACTTTTGTTTTGACCCAAATTGTTAATATTTTGAAAATTGGGGCAGGAACATAGGACCTAGAAAAGAAGATCACCGTAACAAATGGCACAGACCAGTATCAGCGAACCCCTCAGTAAAAAAATGTTGCTTACCCCTAAGAGAGCAAAATTTTCTCCGATATTCATCTTATATATAAAGCTGAATGTCTGTTTGTCTTCGGTTGAGAAATGGAATTTTCTATTCGGAAGATACGGCGGAGCCGGGTAAGCCAGCTAGTTATAGAGATAAAACATGCCCTAGTATCTGCTTCTGGTGCTGCAATGTAGTGTTGATGGAAGAACTTATACAATTCATGAAATATCTGTTAAAGGGTGAAACTGAAAGAGTTGAGAATGGCATCATTGAGTAAAAAAGAACAATGGTAGTAAAATTTTCGCTCGTCTCGTCTTACTGTCGCCAAAGAATGATTTGTAATGCTGAGAAAATACCATTTAACGTTACTGGATGAGCTCTGGAACACCCTTGCCGCTTGTCAAGTCATTTTACCTCTTTTCCTAGTCTTTCGCGCATGTATGTAGACAGCATATGATACCTTGTGCGAAGCCCATACTAATAGTTGGGTAACTATAGCTCAGTGAAACTGCTTAACATCAGTTTTAGAATAATAAAGTTAAGGCAAAATAAGTATGAATAGATTCTGTCTTCTTGCACATCCAAAAATAATTTTTAGCAAAGCAAATGCTACACTTGTCCACGTCATCCACTTCATCCGCTTGATGGAGATGTGGCCAATGCTTAAATCCGAATTATTTGCAATCAAGCAAGGAAGTGGTTAGAATTGAGACTCAAAACACATAAGTTTAAAAAAATCGATTTTGACGGAAGAAAGTCTTTGGGAAGGTCTACCAGAATTGTGAGGTAAATAATATATGGTTGAATCTTTGAGGAGCCGAATAACACATAAATCACACATTTGGATATTTTCAATGTAAAATGAGGTGCGAAACTGCCACTTTTTATTTCACCTCCTTACAAGCATGAGAAAATTTAGTTTGACGTTACATTTTCCACAATTTTTGAGCGGAGCGGAGATGTACCTATACGCTTTTGTTACTTCGCTTACTATTCTAGCTCTATCCATAAAATACTGCTAATTTGCTCCGCTTGCAGATATTGGGCGATCTCCACACTTGAAGCAGAACTGACAAGTTAATCTCCTATGCATTGCAAAATAAATCATCACGATATGCGCCACAAGTTTTGGAAGATTGAGTAGTAGGTTAAAGAATAGTACTTCGGCGTGGACCTAGTAGCAGTCAGGCAATCAGGTTGATGCAAAATCACCATTATTCCAAAGGACTCATTCATTTAATCACTTGTGAAAATTATCAGGTTTCCTTAAGAATCTTGCAAATCTTTTTCTCGCGAAGTATAGGCTCCAGCTTTGGTGAAGTGTTTGCTCTCAGATAATTCGAAGGAAACTATTCAGATTCTCTGACGTGATCAATGCAGAAATTATTGTGCCGTGCCGCCTAAGCAAATAAATAGAAAAATTTGAGTCTTCCTCAATTTTCCGGTCTTTAAAGCGGGAAATGTAGTAAAATCTGAGTTTAATTCTGCTTTGTTTTGTGAGCTAAAGTCAATAATCGTGCTGATAGGACTACATATTATATTCGAATTTTTTGTAATTTTCAATATTCTTTTAATAAAACCTCCAACAATGTAAATTGAATCCTAACTTTGATTTAGTCGAAAAATTCTATTCTCATGATTGGTGTTGGGACTTTAGGACAACGTGATTTTAGTAAACGAGATAAAAGTTTTGGATGTGGAAGTGCTGCTGGGAATAATTCCCTAAGGAGCCATGAATGCTAAGAAAGTCAACAAAACACGATTGAGGCGGCTAGTAGCGAGCGATTGTTCGCAGAGCCAAAACACGACACGACATTTTCGGCGCCTGCGACATAATCGCACCGGTAGAGCGACAGAGCAATTCGCTATGCATTGGCAATTACCGCTGAAGCGAAACGAACCATAATGCATGAGGTGTATGATGATGCCGTGGCTGTCCATGCAGCACGGTTCGAGTGAAAAACACACGTCTCTGCCAAAACGTGAGCTACGCTGTTACTCGGAGGCACAATGGCGAATGTACAAAAGGTCATACGGGAGCCAATATCGCTGGCAATTCTGACTCAAGGTCGGTTTCAGTGGCAGTTCTTGCCAAAGTATCGAGATTATATCTAGACTTCACTATTATAACATGATAGGCAGCTGAAGAACTCCGCGAAGTATATGTAAAGTGTAGTAGAAGTTTGAACGCGATAGTTACAACCATAAGGAAACGAAATGTTGTAGCCACTCTGGAAGAAGTGATAATAGCAATTTTTTCAGCTGACACTAGGTGAAGCGGTCATAAACACCTCAAAAACTATTTCTACATAGATAATCGTTCAGAAGGACTGTGTTATGGATAGATATATTACATATATCTTCACAAAGGCGAAATTCTTCTTGGACAATCGCAGACATTTGGAGAAGGAAAGCACGATAGCGATGTAAGTAAAGTTAGTTGTAAGTGTACATTTCCAACTTGCCGCTATGCAGCTTCATGTCCTAGAATCAATCATTAAAAAAGGCCCATCTGTTATGAATTGTCATTTGAAAAAAAGTTATTGATTGTCATTCTTATAAAAAGCATATGCAGCGTTGCAAGTGAAAAGAGACAAGTTTTGAATGCTTTGTAATATGAGCAGTGGGGATGTCAGGATACAAAATTTCATAAGATGACTTTTTTGTAAAGTTATAGATATCCTAAAGAGGAGAAGAGAGTGAACATCGGCATCAGGTTGGGAACGAAAGCAGACTTTCTCTCCAGCCACGGATGGCGCTGCCCCTCCCATTCCTTTACCTTCTCACCCGCTCTTCACTCGCACCAGCGAAGATCGTGAAATTCGCAGAGGTGTACTGATGAAAGAGATAACAAATTATTCTGCAACCAACAAGAGTTTGGGACATCAAGTACTTATTCGAGTTGTGCAGAAGAGAAGATTTCTTGTGATTCGAAAATTTTCGCGAAAGACAAAGAATTGATGCGCCGACAATTGAGCAACAATAGCCATTCTTTGATGACCGATTTCCAGCGTGTTAGACAGCGTTCATATGATCAATTATCTCAGATATATTTGAATCATCTATTACCTCCTCTAATCCCCTGATCCTCCAATCTATTTAGTGGACTTTCAGCAAGATGAAGATTTTGATTGAACTTGCATAATCCTCTTCGATTTTGAATTTATACATGCAAAAAAGTGTGCAAAGGGTGGTCTAGAAGTGTGAACGTTCAAGTTTGCATTTGCATGACTCCTTTTTCGATGAATGGAGGCTTGCAGAATCATCATTGTCGAAAATGAGATGCCCTTACTTTACACTAACAATAAGAAGAATCGGGTTTTACATACAAAACGATTTCATTGCGTCCCTGTAGCCAAATTTTTTTTCGATTATACATAATGTGTTGCACTCTTCAATTTCCGCCTACATTGTAGATCTTATCCGCAATTCGGCTTTTGTTGGATTTCCGTTACCGGAAATCAAACAAAAGCCGCATCATTGATTTTATTAACAACCCAAAAATAATAAGAAATGAGGCATGGATCGAACTCATACGTTAAATCCGGGTTAAGGGCACGCGACGACCTCCTTCGCATTGTTTTGACAAATCTAGGACAATTGCGAATGGCATAAATCATACGGTGTTTATTAGTCACGCATTGACATTTGTCAAAGGTGTAGCTTCAGAAGCAATGCATTAGTCATCCGCCGCTCGAATTTCAACTCCACTTCAGATTTTCTTACTCAGACAATTATTGCGACATTCATTTCTTTAAGCGTAAGGATAGGTTCTCCTTTTGAGACATTTTTGCAAAGATTTAGCTGTTCAGTGCTCAGAAAATCAAAAAATTCCATAATTTGGGAGTTTGAGGCCCATGAAAAATTGCTCAAAAATTGACAATTTTGGTCTCTGATTCTTTTCCATTTGCAAATTTTTTTTTTCGTGCAAGACCTTTCCATCTTTTTTGCACTATCGTCTTGCGGCTACAAAATAGACTATTTACCATTATTTATACTAACATGCTTCAAAGTGAATTATAATTCGCCAGAAATAAAAAAAAATATATTTTGGGAAGATTTATCATCACACATGTTGTAGATATAGCATTAGTACCTTGATAAATATAACTCTGCAAATATGATTAGAAAGAGAAGCGGCTCACCATCTCCTAGGCCTTCCATAAGTTTTTTTGGTCCGGCTTATGAGCCTTTTTCATTGGATTCAACATCAAGTAAAACATTTCAGTACTCTCGATTCGCGGGCACTTTTCATCTTCATCACATGCTCAAGCTAAACAAAAAGCTTGAAAGCCGAATTAGAATCTGAAGATGAAGCGCGAGGGTCTAGCCAATGATTACTATGTTTCTATGGCGAAGACAAGATCTTTTCAAAAAAAAAATGTGACCGTTAGTCCTATGATTCTAAATCCGAAGGTTTTTCTACACTTTAAATCACAACACTACTCAGTGAATCTTGTTACTTTCAAAACTGTTAAACCGATCTAGAATTACGCAGCCCCGGAAATAAAAGCACTTCTTTTAGTCGTTTCTTTCAATATTATGTACTAAAACGACACTGGTGCTAGGCACATTTTTTTCATTCGGCTTTTAGTCTAAACAAAAAGCCACCGCTAATGCACGGCTGCTCTGTGATTTGCAGCTTATTTTACGGCTACAAATATATCGTCCGTAACCTTGGTAAGTGCACATATGGAACGAAATATGCTCGCCAGCGAACGAGATGAGAATAGCTCAATCTCGGAAAACTATTATTCGCTTGGAGTTATAGAAATGAAATGACCTCAGAAAGCTCCGAATGGATAGCTTTGAGAGTAATACATGCGATAGCAAGATGAAGGTAGACGTAGGTATTTTATTTATTTATTTATTTATTTATTCAATACGCACAAGGCGTGCCATATCTGATATCATTTATTTAACAAAAATGCACCTTGAATTTTGAAATGAAAAATTGGAATTTCAAGACTCAAGATTAATGGCAAAGCAAACCCGGCTCAATGAAACTGCCACAGAAACAGAGTTTGCACCTTCACCGGATCACCGCCACAAATGCCAACAGCCCAACTTTCAACAACCAGTAATATTCTTCAAGTAATGGCTCTGTTGGAAATAAAATCTAATTCTACTTCGTGGAAGTATCCATGAAACTCCTGCATTGAGCATTTAGAGAGAGAAAAGAGCATGTCAGCGAGACACAGTTGCCACCCTTTTTCTCTAAGTATGATCAATTCAGAATAAATTAACTTTTTGTCACTGAGGTCACTAGTAGACAAGCTCAACAGTTATGAAGTGATTGTAGACTTTGTTGCTCAAAGTCAGATATGCACGTCCTCCCATACGAGGGTACATTTCCTAAATCAAACGGAGAAGATTTTCGATTAATTCGGCGAGATCTTCTTCTCTAATTCCCACCACAATTACTAAAACATAGTGGGTATCATACTAGCTAAGTTTATCTTCTACACGTCCCTCGACTGGTCGGTCATTTTGACCGCTCTTCCCCACCCTAACGGACGTCCCCTTGATCCAGGAAGCCCCGGAACAGCAGGATCAAGTATGTTCCATCCCAACGACGACTGTTTACGCATCGAAATATTCAACGTGAGACGGCGGCCAAACGAAGTCCAACTACATGAACTGCAAAAAGCCCTGAAGAGAATACGACTCGGTATACTGGTTCTAACCGATGGAGAAACGAATTTCAGAAGAAGCTTGACACTTGCAATTGGCAAAAAGTAAGATCACTCACGTTAGATGAATGTATCAGTTTGTTTGAGTGCCGCATATTGTAATAATATGAAAGGCAAATAAATCATCATCATACTAGCTTGGCCCGTAAGATTTGTCGGCTTGTTCAGTTCAAAATAAAATGATCTTCCACATCAGATTAATCTCTTTCAATTAGACACGCTTTTATCATCCACTTATAAAGTCTTACGGGATACGAAATTGAAAGAATTGAAATACGCATTTAGGTAGTCGTCAGTAGATAGCAAAAATCACGGAAATGTTTTGTTCTCAGGAAGAGACAATGGTCGCACATTTTTTGGCGCAGAAAAAGGGGGCTTTTTGGCCACGTCAACACACGCCTTGGAGGGGTACTGGAACTTATTCGCTCTGGTTTTACTCTAACACTTATAGATTCATCACTTGTCTAAATTCTCAGTACGTTCTTGCTTATGAAACATATCGGAAGCAGTTGGTATAAAATTACAACCGAGATATATAAATTTAAAATCGAGTTAGAATTCAATGGGTTTCTATATGAACGTGAATGAGTGCATACGCTAGACTTCTATACCCTTTTTTGACGGTTAATCAACGGTCCAACTCGCCAACACGGAGAATCCCTAACATGAACAATTTCTTGAGTAAGATCATTTCGGCCGCCTGCGCTTGCGATGAGCTCGCAATCTCATCAGGCAAAAAATGCTTTGAAAAGTTGATATATTAGAGAAGAAAGTATTTCTAAGTGATGCAAACATTACAGCATGCGAAAAAATCTTCTAGAACAGTTGCTTCGAATACAAGACATAAGCATACAAATATGTCATTTGCTTTTCGCAAAGCAGTTCCCAATAATTAACAGACAACAATGCCATAGTATTAGGTTGGTGCAAAAATAATGAGCGTTTTAAGCGTTCTCACTTTGACGTACTATAACTTTCTGGATATCTATAATTCTCGATGCTGTAAAGACTTCAGAAGCACCACTTTCGCAGTGCAGCGCACATTTTACTGTTCTATTACTATAGAGGGCAAAAAATATAATTTGAGAAACAAAAAAGTTTATTTCTGGCGAACTATAATTCACTTTGAAGCATGTTAGTATAAATAATGGTAAATAGTCTATTTTGTAGCCGCAAGACGATAGTGCAAAAAAGATGAAAAGGTCTTGCACGAAAAAAAAATTTGCAAATGGAAAAGAATAGAGACCAAAATTGTCAATTTTTGAGCAATTTTTCATGGGCCTCAAACTCCCAAATTATGGAATTTTTTGATTTTCTGAGCACTGAACAGCTAAATCTTTGCAAAAATGTCTCAAAAGGAGAACCTATCCTTACGCTTAAAGAAATGAATGAAGTTTGGCATTTGCTTTCTTCAATAGAATGCATGGACCACATAATGAATGCAACGACTACCCAAGTTGAGGTGTCGATATCTCAGCTTAGATGATCTCAGAAGATATGGTTAGGTTTACATGGTGTAAGCAATTTCCACCACATGCAGTAGCTGAATTTTCGAATGAATTTTATTATTCGCGCATGTATTCTGCCAAAAAGCAATTGCAATGAAATTCTGATTTTGAGTGCAATTGTACAAACCTCACTGAATTCTTAAGAAATGAGGCTAGAAGCTCAAACAATTATGGATAGAGCATGAAAAGAGCCTTTCAACACTATGCTAAATGTGTGTCAAGGAAGGAAGTTTGGTGGAAAAAAATTGTCCTGACTCAAAGCCTGAAAAACGCTCCTAATTTTGCAGCAACCTAATAATACAAAAGACTGGATTTCTTCTTTCGACTTGTGAAACATTCTTCAGAATCCGAAACGGGACAGAAAATAGCCCGTCTTTTGTAAATAACAAAGATATTTCGCGGAAGTTTGAAAATCTGGAAGAGTTTTGAAGGCAGCGTTGAGGTGCATTTTTTGGTGTACGCCTACGCGATGGATAAACAAATACATCTTGCTATAGCTCAGTTTCTACACACAGTTATCAGAGACAAACTGAAGGCTTTTAAGATGGCAGCATTGAAAACTGAGAATTTCAGGCTTAGTGGAAGGTTTTGTATGAAGTTTTCAGTGAGATTTCTGTGGCTTTCTTCGAAATTGAAAGTGGATAGTCGAAGAATCAAGTTTCAACCTCAGCTCAGCCCTTATGAATTTTTTGATTCATATACAGACTCAAAAGTATCACCACACAGCATCGTTGTCCAAGCGTATGAAATTTCTTGAAGGTCTTCAGAATTTGAAAACTACAGAATTTGGAGATTTGAGACGAACTCATACTACATCTTCACACAAGCCTCTAACATTCTGTCTATGACGTTTTGATTGCAATTTGATCCGCTGACTCGAACGACTTTTTAATTCAAGAAAAAAATAAATTTTGAATGGAAACCTTGGTGTTTCATAACAAATTCCATAATGAGTAAGATGAATAGTATCTCTAGTATCTCTAAGGAGGTTGTCTTCTCCTACTGTAGCTCCAAATTTGAATTATTTTCACGCTCAGCAGTTGCTTCTTCCAATTTCTATCACAAATCTGCTTAGTTTTTCAAAGCTACTTCCAAGCAAAGTTATAAAGACTTGTTCCCGAAGGATATCCTTGCTAACATTTTTTGAATATTTTCCGCAGCTTTCGCGCTTTCAAGTATCTCCTGCTCTCCTGCGGGTACAAGCGGCGGTCCTTTGGTTTCGCCTGCACCACCCTCGTATTACACTGCCCATCAAGCATCCAAATTACATATATGCATGATTGTGGACATCCTGGCACTGTATAATAAAGTCAGATATTGGACATTGGAGTAAAGGTGTACATAATTTAGAAATTTACAGTATAGAAAAAACCATTGCAAAGGTTGAATCTGCCTAAGGAGAGAGAGAGTCACGAAGGTACGGGTTTTTCTCGCGAGACGGAGTAGAATAACAAGGCTCTAGAAATTGTGCTATTTGTAAGGTTTGAGTGCTCTCAAGTCAGCTAAGAGGGGGAAAAAGTGACTGTATAGAGCCCAAGTTGAATAACCAATGGAGCAATCTAATGCTCTATAGAGGTTTTCAAATCTACGGACATCGGCGTCCTCGATTTGCAACAGCAATCGAGGATAATTTCATCCAATTTCTGCAAAAGAAAGACTCTTTGCACGACGAATGGCGTTGACGAGAACGAATGAGGGTTTAATTCGATGCCTGACCACACCGTGACAAATCTCTGACTGCTAGGGCATTTTTTCTTCCATGTGAGAGCCTTCAAGGATTAGCCATTAGTTTTGCATTCAGTCCTTGTTGAAATATGTACTGTACCTAGAGTAGGGACTGAACTATTGTAGAACACTTATGAATGTTCTTCTATCGGAGTTTGTTTTATGACGTCAGTTTGCGGATGAAGGTCGCCATGCAACAACGACAGCTAATTAGCATTGACTACAGCATCAGGAAGGAATAAAATGGAAACATTGAACAAAATAACTCGACAATATCAAAGACATACACCATAATTAGCGGAAATTGCTAATTTAGTTTCGCCTAAGGAAAGCGAGGGAAGCTTCGCGACAACCTACTTCACACTCGATGTAAAATAACGTTTCTTGAGAGCTTTTAGCATCTCTTTGAGGGTCAAGTGGACACCAAAAAACTCCTGCGAGTAAAAAAACTTTTGAATGTCTACAAAAAGTCAAGATTTTCACCAAAATAAGTGGGGAGAAGTGGAAGAAGGTCCGCTATAGATGTATAAAACTGCTGCAGTATAGAGGAAAGCCAGTTGCACTTACTTTTTTGCTCATATGAGTAATGGCAAGCTTTCCCTTAAGAAGTGAAGCATTAAATGTTGTATAAGAAGTAGAGCGTTGACTAAATCAGATATAAATATAAAATTTTTACTGAAAATGAGAGCACAGATTCAAACATAAACTCAATCAAAGGGTATAACAGCTTGATATGCTAAATAATGAAATTCCTATCAGATCAATGCCAACAATCTGAGGATCAATTGAAAAAAATTGCCGGAAAGATCCGGAGGGACGAGGGATGTTCACGTATTTTAAGTTCTATTTTTCTCGAGAAATGAGAGAAAGTGTTGCGCCTAGTGTGCTTATCATTATGGATGTATGTTACATGATCATATCTTCATTACGATCAAGAGCATTCAAAATCTGTACAAAAGTATTGAAACAATCACCAGTTAGCGCATGATCAGAAAAGTTCTATTTTTTTAATGGTCGATCTGAACGTGGTAGGACCATAAATCCATGAACTTTTCCATTTAGCATGTATTCTTGCAGCAGTTGCATATTTCGAAGGGTATTAGCAAAATTCTCCACCAAGAAATAAATGAACCTGTCTTTAGAAATCCGTCTTTCAACTAGAACTTGTAGCAGATGAAGTGAAAGAAGGAATTTTTCGGTTTTATTCACATAATCTCGAAGGCATGAAGTGGTAGAGAAAGTTGAGCATATGTAAAAAAAATACAAAGATTGTTCTCAGTAGCTCGATAAATTATGATAAACGGGTGCCAATCACAAGTTTTCCAGGAGAGAAAAGGGTAGATAATTATAACGTTAATGCACGAGAGAGATTGAATAGCATGATATTCTGTAGTATTCTCCTTATTTAGCAACGGCTTTATACAGGGTGTCCCAAAAAAATGTATCGAACGTTTGATCGTTAATATCTCTCTTCCCAAAAAGTCTTTTGCCTTGCTTCAAGTACCGTTTTGTAGAGCTGGCTTCAACTTAGATTTGCACTATAGAACGAATCACCCATCTCTCTTCATTACTGTAGGATTACGGTAGAAACTTGAAACATATGGTGTCAATGTGGAAAAAGCTGCCGTTTCAAAATTTTTCAAAAAATTGTGAAAACTTGTGTAATAGGGTTTTTATAGACTCTGAGTTCAATACTCAACTATTCACAAGATTACGAAGCTTTCTAAACGGTGTAACCGCACTTTTTAGGAACAGTGAAAAAATGGCCGCTACCTCTTACCTGGCATAACTCTTCAATGAAGCATCATAATAAATTGAGAACTTTACGGTTATAATCAGCAATTCTAGTTAGCCTGGTGTAAAAGTTTTCAGGCTGTTTTGTTTCCTTTCTGATGCAAAATATGGCCTTTCATGGCTCAAAACCCTCTTTGAAGTTTCCACCGTAATCCTACAGTAAAGAAGAGAGATAGGTGATTCGCTCTATAACGCAAATCTAAGTTGAACCAGCTCTACAAAACGGTACCTGAAGCAAGGCAAAAGACTTCTTGGGAAGAGAGATATTAACGATCAAACATTCGAAACATTTTTTTGGGACACCCTGTATTTAGGAAGAAAAAGGGAGAGGTAATAGCAAGACATTTTTTGCAGACCATAAATAGGTAGATTAGACAGAAGGATTTTTTCATTCGCTTTCACTCTTTGGATTTCTTCAAACCTTTTCAACAAAAAATGAACAAGCGTGCAAAGTGAGCAAGTCACAATCGGACCGGACATTAGCGATGCACCAACTGCATATCTAGTTAGCGGAACTGCTAGATAGTTAGCCGCTGCTATGGCTACGATCGCACAAAAAACATAATCCGGAACAGGGCTTGAAGTTCGCAGGACACCAACTACTGCGACGATGTAATTGAGCAGATAGAGGAGACTTCAATTACTTTCAACACTGAACTGTATCGAGCAAAGGAGAGGCTTAATGTATGATTTTATTCGCAAAAGAGAGTAATACATGCAGTCTTCCGAAGAAAAAAGAGCTGTGCGTAATTGCGCGTGGATAATTGCAGGCTTAATATGTGCTATTCTGAAGCTCATTCGGTGCTGCGCTAAGGGAGGTGGTTGGCAGGGGAACACCCGCAATGATCAATAGCATTGGACCATCGAGTCCGCAGGGACGGACGACATAAATAGCGACGTTCACGGCGCATCCAGATGGTTGGGATTCGAGGTAGGTGCGCGCCGTGGGGAAGCGAAACGAGCTGGTTGCTAGTTTTTGAGAAAACAAACACGGATTCGAAAGTGAGAAAGATGTAGTGCGATTAGACATAAGACGTAAACAACAACAATGAGTCCCAGCTGGCTCATATGCCTTGAACTGGCGTCAGAAAAACTGTCATGGGGCTAGGAGACCATGCCTCAATGACAGCGATCGGGGAGCGCTGAATGCCGTTATTACCTGAGGTGAGAGTGACGAACGGGAGCATTAACCTATTTGGAAGCGACTAGTTTAGTGGTCGTATAGCACGGTAAAGGATGCGATGTCAGTCAGGACAATTATACCACGAAAATGATTAGGCATCGCAATAGAGCGCGCGCAGAAAAAGATGAGTATCTCGCCGTTTATGACGACAAGATCTATGTTTTCAGTTCATCATATATGATAGTAGTACAGTACTATTATATGTAGAGCTTTGTCTACTTGGGTGTGCTCAAATGCTATTTCTTGTTTTGACCACCTCCAGCTTAAAGGCAGCGTCCAGGCAATTCTGGACACATGGGGATCTCACGTGGATAGTAATTTTGGGACCCTAACTAAGCCACTGCCCAACCGGCAGCTCAAGTAGTGCTCTAGCGGCTGAGATATTCCCCTTGAAACTGGACCCCGCGATCGTATTTCGCATGGATTCGTGGCGCAAAGCGTGGATTCTGGCGCGAAACTGCCAGGAATCCATGCGAATACGATCGCGGGGTCCAGTTTCAAGGGGAATATCTCAGCCATTAGAGCACTACCTGCGCTGCCACTTGGGCAGTGCCTTAGTTAGGGCCCCAAAAGTGCTTTCCACGTAAAATTGTCATAGGTCCAAATCTGCCTGGACGCTGCCTTTAAATATATTGAGGTCAAGCTTAGTTGGGGGCAACTAACGAAAGCGATATCGTGAAACATTTTGGAGGAACATACACCCGACCTTCAGGCATATCCTGATTCACCACCAAGTACATGAAAAAGTTGGTACATGAAAAAATGCTCCAACTTGTTCTTTCTCACAAGCGCGCGAAATGCAAAATGGCTAACAATAAGAGAGACAAATGGCTTGTTTACAGCGCACAGCTGATCATATGACACCAGATTTG
Organism: Cylicocyclus nassatus; assembly: GCA_958299035.1. Classification (NCBI taxonomy): domain Eukaryota; kingdom Metazoa; phylum Nematoda; class Chromadorea; order Rhabditida; family Strongylidae; genus Cylicocyclus; species Cylicocyclus nassatus. Next base: position 52,658,033 of record CATQJL010000316.1, on the reverse strand, counting down.
GATTGTAGGGTATATGTCAAGAATAACGATAGGTGGCAATAGTGGCACCCTGAGTGCCCGGGTGTCAATAAACGGTGCACTGGTAGCACCGCCACAGCAGCGGACGATCTTACGCAGGCCTTACATTTTGGAGCAGTAAATGCCCAAAACTTTGTTTTTCTTCAAAAATGCTTTATGTTAAGGCTCCTGCTACTTTTTAAAGATGGAAATATTCAGCAATCATATCGCCATAAACATGCGATAGATATGTTTTGGGTTCAGTTTAGCATGTGAAATACGTAAGCTTCTTTGGTCGTTGTAGAAAACGAACTTCAATGAAGAGAACTGAAGTTTGAATAATTTCTCTCAACTTCATGAATGAGTGAGCGCGGGCTGTTCTGCGCGCGCGAGCAGCTGGCAGCTAGCAGCTGGCAGAGCTATCGTTATTCTTGACCGCCACCCTGGATTGTACGTACACAATATTGGGTCCAAGTATATTATGTAATTGTAATTAGCAAAAACTTATGTCTTCTAAAAACTCTTCTCGGATCAATGGTATCCAGACCATCACCACACCAGCTAGATTGGTTCGCAGCATAAACTTGGAAGTGTTTACATAATTTTCTTCTCAGTTTGGACTAATTCAGCGCTCAAAGATCTATGATAGTGAAGAGAACGCACCAAATGCTTTCCCTCATTTTTGGGCCTTAAGTATATTCAAGATAGTAAGCCTCAATGAACGTTGTGGTTCCATTGACTACTGGCAAGTGTTAACACATTTACGACCATGCAGATTTCTAGTTGTCTGCCTTTTGGGACCAAGGCCTTTTTACGGACCAGCTCACATTTTTCAACTATAATTACGCATACTGCCATCTACAGTACACCTATAGTAGATCTGAAAGGCTGACAAAAAAGGTAGAAGTCACCTATAGATTCGGTGCAAAAAAAAGCTCATGGAGTGAATTTATCCCAGGATAGCAGTAGCGTACTCAGGATTTCGGACGCACTCCGAAAATTTAATTGGTATGCTCCCTAAAATTTTCGCGGGCTCAGAACCTCGAAATTTTAGAAAAAGGGGGCGTTACGCCCCCGAAATTTTTTTATAAGGCTAATTTGAATTTTTAATAAATTTTAAAAGTAATTTTAACTGTTTAACAAGAATAAACAAGTCATTTGCACATTTTTATAACCCACACAAGTAAATTTCAAAAACCTCGCGACCTGTTTTCGAGGGGGGGGGGGCGGCGCCACGGTACGCCCCTGCAAGATAGTAGTTATTTTAACAAAATCCAAGCCTTGGATCTCACGCGGTAGTCATTGCTTGACACACCATGTCTGTCAAGCACCAGTCGTCAATGTGTTAATATAAGCTAGGGCTAAGGTAAGATTTCTAGTCATCCCTCCTTTCTAGGTACAAAATTCTATTAGGCTTGAAATTGTTTTGCAAATTCCTTCATGACTTTACTTTCTTCAGATGTTAAGCACTATGATATAGGTCAAAAGATTTGCTTTGACGAGCTGAACACAATGCTGCTTTCGGATGTAGAGTATACTCATTCTAGAGGGAGTTATGGCGCTGCGTAATTTGCGATATTACGGGAACTTCGCGATATTTCCAAAATTTCGCGAAACTCCCGTTCTGTGGGTGGTGTTGTACATTGCACAGCGCGCGTGGCATTATATGTGCTTCGTACGCGATTTCCAGCCATTCCTCTTTGCCTTCCTGCTTTTTGGGACCCGTCATATTTCGCCGAGAAAAGCCCAATTTTACACATATCCGTGCAGAATGAGCTTTTAAACCATACTCTCGATACATAGAGCCACGTACTCCGGTAACCTTTACTTTGAAGGCTATGAGAGGGCACAGCCTTCATCTGGAAAAAAAAACAGAAGTCATCTGGGGCGAAGCCCCGGATCTTATTATCCTAATTATATCGGAACGAATGTGAATGAAGCAAATATAGGGAAGAATATCTTTAGATTATCTTGGCGAAACCGAGAATTTGACTTTTAGCTTTCTTTCGAGCTAAAATGAAGGTTTCTGTGAAAATTTCGCTAGAATTCAGGACAACATTTCTCACTTTTCTCTTTGTCAGTATACCTTCTATTTGAGCAAAACTGAATTTCAGAAGTTCAGGTAAGCTGTTGGAGTTAAATAAAAATGAGAAATTGCGCTTAAAACTTGCGCAGATAGACGCGCACGAAAATGCTAGTCTATCTCGTTAATGAGTAATTTTTAAAGCTTGAGATGTTGTCAGCTCTCTTCGTCGTGTCATGACGATCAGAATAATACACATATAATATTGCAGGGTTTTGACGCCGAGACCCCGCGGAGATCTACGACCACGGCCAAATGCCACGTCGGTTCTGGTCTGTCTCCGCTGTTCGTCTGCGTCTCCGAGCGCTGCGAGCTACCTAGCTACCCCAAAAGCCGGGCGCGGCATTTGGCTCTGGTACCCTTCTTTTCGCTGTTTTGAACCCAATTCTAGCAAGCTATACGTCATTATAAAGCTCTTGATCTCTACTTTCACGGTGACAACGTCACAAAAGCACATTTTTTGATTTGATAGAGAAATCTGACAAAAACCTTGTCTCGAAAGTCTCTTGTTTTCCCCTAGTAACCCTCTTTTCACGCGGTTTTTTGGTGCATATGCATCTTGCTTCTGTTTATAATGCAGACAATCACCTAGCCCTTATCTCTTCGTGGCGATATTTTTTGTTTTACCTTGTTCTGTTTCAGTGCTTGCGGAGCAATTTTCTTCCATCTTATACGATTATTGCTAAAAATAATCAGCGCAACAGTCCAGACCACGTCCCAAGGGAGAGAAACGACAATGCGGTTAAAAATTAAGGACGAGAAAAAAACAGGTTAGTTTTGACATGCAAATACTCCTCATTAAAAAGAACGCAATTTTTCGTTTTATCTGCACTTCTCCTTACATGTCTTCCCTTCAACACTAGCAATACCCGTTTTTCCTTTACCCTAACGTCTTACAGATAAGTCCGCCTTTTTGACACAAAAAATTGATGAAAAATCGTCTTCGCGCCGCCAAAAGTCTTGCAGATAAGTCTGCTATCAGATAAGTCCGCCTACAGATAAGGGAAGAGGAGAAGAGGAGTATCATTCTCGAGTCACGAAATCTCAAATCTTGTCTTATAATTCTACCGAAAAGAACGCTTTTGCTAAAAATATGACAGAAAAATCCTTCTGTTTTTCATCTGAGAAGTGGACTTATCTGATGGCGGACTTATCTATAGGCGGACTTATCTGATGGCGGACTTATTTGCAAGACTTTAGGGTATTTCCAAAAGAAACGTGAAAAGGAGCACTACTTTTTCTCGGTTTCCCCGGGGTCTTTAAGTCGCGGTCCTGGAGCGAAAATAGCAAATGGAACGCCGCCAAACGCAAGCTATCAAGATTAGCGGTGTCATTTTCGCCTTTTCGTTGTTTTTTTCTAAAATTTTACTTTCAGTATATTATTTATTTTCAGGCATAACATGGACTGCATCTTGATCAGCGGAGATCTTAAGGCAGTCAAAAGGCTCTCCGCGACCAATGAGCACCTGTGCTTGTTTCTCCTATCTGTTTTATTTTTCCGTTGTTATTTTGAATCGTTGTGTTGTGTATTGTAATGTTGTGATGTTATTTTGACTTTTTTCTGATTATCAAGTGTAAGCCGTCTTCCAGCACCCCCATCTCCTTCCTTTTCCTTGACTAGTCCTTTCAAACCAAAGTGCCTCTTTGCAGAGCGGGCGGCACTTTGGCTTAGCCATACGATTCCAGGAAGCTTGCGTAGCCACGGTAAGCTAGCTGTATGTAAAGCAGAAGGTTTGTAGCCGTGCAGGAATTGTACGTTTTCTATAGACTTCTTTCTCTTCTTCAGTTTCTTGCAATAAATTTGCTCATGTACCCTCTTTTGCAGAGGCGTTTGGCAGACATGGAAATCAGATTCGGCATAAGGTACTCTAGGTATCTGTATTATATTATTATCTGTATTATACTTTTTCTATGGTGCCTGCGCGTAATGGTTGACGCGTTTCCTCTCAAATCCCCTCCCCTCCCTACGAGGATGTACATGCATACGGGCCTTAGTGGGAGGATCTCTTTGGTGATCGCTGCGGTGGCGTTGGTGGTGGTGGCGGTGGAGTTACATGGATAGGCAAAGCGTGATAGAATGTTATGCATGCGGCCCTTAGTACCAAATTTGTTCCTAACCCTCTCCTTGGACTAGGGGCTGGCACAAGAGAGTGGACATACTGATCAAAAAACATGGGGGCAGGGAGTTGGTACGTCATGTGGCAGGGATCGATCAAAGCCGAGTAGCCGCTGAGATTGCTGATTTTCGCGTATCTTTTGGTTGTAAGGTTATATAAGGAAAACCTCTTTCGACAGCTGCAGTATTCGTGGGAATTGCAGCTATTTTTTGCTAAAAGCTGCAACAGCTTTTCGCATTTTGTCAGCTTCGAAGGTGTGGTGAGCATGAGGTATCACAAAAGCGGCAGAAAAAATTCAGATCTTTCTTGAGCCAAGGTAATGTCGGAACGAGCTTCACCTGACTTCAAGCCCATAAGCTCTTTATGTAACCGTTTTACGTACAAATCTATATCGCACCGTAAAATCCAAAAAATCTAAAAGTTGCTTTTCTATGTCCCTTTGGCTCTATCAAGGACTACCGGACAGAGCACCGAATTTGCAAACTTGTCTATTTCAAGCCTTGTAAGTCGTTCTTATGCTTCGGCACTTTTTGACTCTGCCTAATCCAATCTTCTCTTGCGTGCCGTTTGCTGCTTGGCAAGGAGAACCTTGGAGAAGTTACAGCGGTGATTGTTTTTTGGGTTTGCATGTAGTAGTGCACCATGTAAGGCACTGATTGTCAGAGGCATAGCCCAGATACGACTGATGAGACACGCAGACCACATTCAGTGCTGAATCCATTCCAATGAAACTTCACATGTCAGTTGTCTGTGTGTTAATTTTTTTCAGTTTACAGGAATAATCCACTCATTTGGGCACAATCAACAGAAACTTGAGCTTCGTTGAATTCAAAATACCACCGGGAACCAATTAGCCCACTTACTAAAAGAAATGATGATTCTGCTGGCTAAGGCAAACTCGATACCAAGAGCAAATCCATAGTAGCAAATGTATACTCCTTTCAAGAACTTCAACGGCTCTTGAGCAGTGAAGTCAGGGGCACAATAATCGATTGCCCTTCTGAAATGAACGCAATCGTTTGTGATCTCAGCGAACGAACGGTGCGTCGCCTAAAAACTCAGATGGAACCGGGGAAAAGACTCATCCCTAACAGAGCTTCTTCTATCCGCAGGACACCGAAGCTCAGGAAAAAGGGAGCGATTGAAAAGTATGGAGAAGACTGGGGCAACATCGCTCGCTTATTCATTCACAATAAGTTCAAACAAGAGCAACCGTGACTGTGCCGGAAATGTACCAAGAGTTGAAGGATATACATCCCGATTCCGATATAAGTGAAACATCCACTAATTCATAAAGGGCTTAGTTTTAAGTACAAAATGAATAGTGGCCAACGTTAGGTACATGAGAATGCAAGTCTTTCCAGAAAGCAAGCTCTTACCTTTGAGCAACCGAGACGGCGAGGAGCAACAACTATTGTCTCATCTTTCTAGATGAGAAATGGATTTTTGACAGAATGACAAGAAAGAGGAGCTGGGTTGATACAATACAACCATACTCCGGTTTGCTCCGAAAGCCATACTGCAGCGCTACTCATGTGGTAAAACTGACACAAAAAATAAAGGAAGCCGAAAGTTTTCGAGAATCAGGCAGGACCATTCAGTGGCGTATCTGATGGCAGTACCAGTGTCCTACCTGCGCTGAGTCAGTTACAGCTGGCGATGAGGCGTTACACCCACAGTAGGCGGGAAGCGAAAGGTGAGTACCTAGGCGCATGATCAAGATTAGTGTGATGAGCAAATAGATGAACTTAATTGCCCTCCTGCGAAACCATAAATCGGCTTGAAGATGGCAATGGTGCAGCCAGAGCAGATACTGAGGAACCGAGTACACCTCATACGAGGGGGCACAATACGCATGTGCACGATCTGCCAACAAGCGATGCAGATGATGTACGTAACCTGGATTCCAGGCCTCCTCTATTTCACGGAGTAACGTATTTATGTGACGATAACAAAAAGGAGGCTCCTATATGGCTAAATTTTCTCCGTACTTTGGTGTGACTGATGTGATGGAATCATACTTGATGATCTGCTCATCATGTGGAAACAAGGCAAACATGTGGGCGTATCACACTCACATGGGAATGATGATTACAGTCCTGCTGCACTTTTAGTCCACATTTACGTATGATGTGGGGCGCCTCAAAACGAAACTCATGCAACCGTATAAGTACAAGCACTATTTTTCCTGTAATAATGGCTGTACACCTCTTGGTCACAGATTGGCCATCTGCGATGTCCGGTTGTGGGCTTAAGGAGTGCGTATCAACTTTTTGCATGAATGTCCTCCATTTATGCTGCAGGGTTGCATCGAAAAGAAGCAGTTTGACCAAAAGAGCGTCACTTCATGTTGTACGGTTGCTACCACAGCTACGACTAGTATTGTCGAGTATCGTAGATCGTATCTTGAGATACACTGCCGGTTGCGTACGAATGTAAGAGTTTTTTCCCGGTGAGGGGATCCTTTTTGGTGTTATTTAGAAATGGGGTGACTCTCGCATTCTTGGCGAAACCTTTAACGGAAACGTCTTGGAAGAAATGACCAGTTCGAGCGCTATGAAATAAAGATTTTGCTTACAATAAGCACATATGGTGTTGTCTTTTTAAGGCTTAGCAAGTTAGCGTATTTTTGACATTATCTTCTTGTCTGATCCAAAAATTTTTTTAGATCACAGGCGTGGCCACTATATGTCAGAATAGAAAACCTCTCACATCATGAAAAGAATTCGCATGAGAATATACTGCTCCCGGGTGTCTTTTACGCCAAGAACTCCATCACGAGTCATGCTCGAACACTTATTCTTTCGGTAAGTCTTCTTTAAAGTTTTTTACGGTTTTTGCGAAGCTTGAAGCACGGCCTGAAAATTACTAGTCGAACAGGAGTAGTTTTCAAACTTCTCCCTACGATTGAGTATGGCATTGCAGGCCAGTATCAGTATGATACATACAGATAAGTTGGCTTTATAGGCTCTCCATATTTAATTCAAAGTATTCATACGAATTGCTTAGGAGTTGTTGGTTCTCAAAGTGAATACCGCGTCTATCAATCTCCAACACATCACAAGTCTGCAAGAAAAGCGAACATCCTTTTGCACTTGTCCGACTCAATCGTACGCAGTATTACGAACATAGTGCGAGAACAGACGAATGTGATTCGCGGATTATCAATAGCTGCAAACAATCGTTCAATACATCTGCATACTCAACGTCGATTTACAGATGGACGTAGTCATGAAGTGAGAGATTGAGAAAAACAAGTGCAGAGGGCAAAGTGCCATATCTCCAAAAATAAGTCTAAATTTTTACCGGAAAATTGCAGGTTTCTGAGAAGCAACTTAATGAGAACTTGGAACACCAAAGGACAGCCTTCCTTCAAGATAGCGCAGCGTAGCAAGCGTGGCATTGGGCCAAGACCAGCCCATCTCAAAAGACAAACATGACTTCGATTTTTGAGTTGTGAAAACATGCAGTGAGGTCGCATGAGCCATAACCACTACCTCCTTGTACTTGATTTCTTTTTTTTAACGTAAGCACTACCCCGTGCAGCCACGTCCGACAGGTACATATGATTAGGCGTGCGATCCCAGCCGCGCCATTCGAGGATATGCTTGTCGACAATTCGGTAAATCGAAAAGGATAAAAGGCTGACGGACCTTTCCGAATCACTAGTCACCTATCTCATAGGCAAGTTTGTTTGAAACCACCTGAAGAAGTTGATTTTAAGTTTCACGTTTTGTGCTCGATGCACTCGCGTTACTTGGGGATGGAACAGAATTATAGATCTCAAAAGACACCGGGGCTACCGTCCGGAAATTAGGCGTCAAGAGAAATTGAAGGTCCGTAGCTGCACCGAAATTCAAATTTGACTTCTTTGACGCCCAATTTCCGGCGTGCGCGCAATGTACCATCGGCTCCTCGATTGCTGCGAGGGCGATCGCGGTGGTCAATCGATAATCAATTTATCAGCTATGTTTCAACACAGAGCAACCGCATTGCTGATACTCTCGCCCGGGTCCGCCCTCGCGGCAATCGGGAAGCCGATGGTATAGATATAACGTTGTCATGTACGTAACGCTTTTTTCGGCTCAGAGTGCAGACGAAGACTTTCGCGCCTTTTGCAGGATAACGAAGGCTGCTATGAAGGGTCTTGGTGAAGACATTGCTTCTTCAGTAGCCGTTACGCTGTTTTACTGTCACCTCTTCAACTAGCTGGTAGTCGAAGATATCACACTAATCCTAGATGCGCCTATTCGGTTCTTGGAACTTACTGCTTTTATGAAAAGGCCAGAGTTTCGAATGTTCAATGTTCGTTCGACGACTTCGACTTTTCTAACCTCTTCCTAAAATAGCGAATCTTATTCTTTTCCAGTGATCTACACATCTAAGCGTCAACATCAGTTGTGTGTCAGTGATCCATGAATGTAAGAGTATGCATCAACACTCAAATCTTGCAAACTTCTAGGTTCAAAACCCTCGGGTATATAAGAACGCTTGCGTCGCCTACATCTCGACATCAACCTTTCTGTCAGTCAAATTCTCCAGCATTAGCCGCTCAGCAAACTTAGCCTCGAATAGCTTGTTAGCTGTATCGCCTGTTCTTGGGCTCATATAATTAGCTGTGCGTAACTAACGATAAGTGAAGAGAAGACGGCTGATGCTAACGATTGCTAGAGATTGTGCAACTCAGTCGACTTTTCAGATGAAATGACATTGCAATGATTGTCCTACGCCATATCGAATCCTACGCTTGCGTGTTCTTCGCGCAAAGTATTCTCTAATTTGCATCCGTTATCAATCCGTAAAAGTCAGGTTAGAAGCGTTCATAAAACGCAAACTGCTTGATGAAAAATCGTCTTCAAGAATCCTACCTCTGCTGGTCGGTATCGCTCATGAAACCGTAAAGTATACCAAGCAATGATAAATTTAAAATTCTGTAACTGATCACATTTCAAATCTTAAGCGCTCTACAGATTCCAATGAACAAGTGAGCAACATATATTCATTAGAAATTCTTACTATAGCACATACAGTCGGTGTCACTCACGTGCTCCCTTTTCCGTAAGCGCAATGAGCTTCGCGACATGTTCGCGCGCGTATAGCTCCGGCGTTCAAATTGGCCTTATCGATCGGAGGTCCGCGGCAGGGCCCTTGCGTTGCGCATGCGTGGCTCAGAAGCGAAAGAGAGTAGTAATTGACATCGAGTGTAAGCGAGCAGTCTCATTACTTTTGTTTAGAAACTTAATACACAATCGTAATGGTTTGACATGATTAGCGAAAGTGATCTTACTCTCATTACTTTAACAAGGTATCTTTTGTGACAAAGAGACTTAGCAGTAAGATACATACAAGTGGGGCTGAAAGTGAATGAGTCAACATAAGTAGCTAGTCAATAATTTCTAAGCAACAACGGAGCAAAATCCTCGAAGAATGTAGGGATAATTTCGGGGAACGTTATGGCAGACAAGTAATAAATGCCTCTATCAGCACTGTCTTGCCTCTTAGCTGGCTTCTTATACGTAGTGGAGCAAAATTCCTCCTTAGAACATCTGGATCGAGAGCGTTATCTACCTGGCGTCGCAATAATGAGAAGAATTGTGCGCTCCACGCTGAACAGGTGCGGCGCGAGTACTGCCGCGCAGCCAGCCCGGTAGCGATAGATGGCGCCGAGAAGCAGGGTGTGGTGCGGAAGGCGACAATCCCCAATTTTGTGCCTATCAAAAACTCTCCGGTGTCAAAGTGACACCCCGAGGACTACGGGAGTGGGGGTGGGGCAGATACGTTACTCAATGCCACAAGTAGAAATCCGTGAAAGTCATTGAGACGGATGATACATAGCCTCCATTTTTCGCCGATTGTCGCCTTCCGCGTGCCCCCCTCTCCCCCCCCCCCCCCCCCCCGAGAAGCAGGGACACAACGCCGGAAATTAGGCGCCAAATGAAGTCAAATTTGACTTTTGCGCAGCTACGGACCTTGAATTTCTTTTGACTTCTAATTTCCGGACGGTAAACCCGGTGTTTTCTGAGATCTATAAATCTGTGGGGATGGATTGCTTTCACCGTCTGTAGAGTGTGCTAAAATTTACAGAAGGTAAATCTCACCACGTAAATGACAGAAAATATTCAGTGCAAGTTGAGATACTGGGCTGATTTGGGGGAGAACGAAGCTCAGAGAAGAAAATATTTGATGTGCTATTAAGAGCGCGAACAGACTGAGCAACACATGCACGCGCGGTCGGCAGAGCATTGTAAGTTTTTCATGCTTCATGTCAAACTAACTGCTCTGGTCTCGCCCGGGTGGGTGTAAAAAATTCCTGTGGAGGTACACATTACTACCATAGCGATTTTGTCGCTAGATTTAAATTTTTAGCAGGGTAACTCAAAATGACCAAAGTAGAAATAATTTCATACTCCTGTTTCCATCTCAAAAGCACCTCTTATCAGAGAGCGGCAGAGGGCTTCTTCTACCTAGCAAAATTAAGTATGGCAAATCCGTTGAGAATCAAGAAGCTATTTTTTGAAAATGGTGACAGGACTTTTGCATCAACCTAATATGTATGCAGGGTGTCTCAAAAAGATGTACTTATGGTTTGATTGTTAATAACTCGCTTGCTTTGATTCTTCAGCCATCTACCTCTTTTTGGAGCATGTTTGAACTTAGATTCTCAATACGGAGCAAATTTCCAATCTCTTTTCGTTACTGCAGGATTTCGGTATGAATTCCTGGTTTATAGCGCCATCGTGAATTAGGCCCTCTGATAAAAAAGTTCCAAACATGCGGAAAACTGTGTTGTAGTGTTTTCAAACAAACCGAATCTATTGAACAACTTTTTACTAGTTATATAAGCTTAGGTGTAACAGAATTTTTGAAGATCATCGAAAAACTGATCATGGTGTATCTGGCAAACTGATCAAAAAGCGTCGTAATGAAGTAATGGTTTCATATTTGAAATCAGCGGCTCTTTAGCTCGGTGTGAGAGTTTCTAGCTCACTTGATACATTTTCACAAGTGAAATATGGCCCTCAACAACTCAAGACCTTTTTCAAAGTTCTTACCGCAATCCTACAGTACGAATGAGTCATCGGTGATTACCTCCATACTGCATCTGAGTTGAAGACAGCTCTACAGAATGACATCTCAAGCTCAGGGCCTTATAGCAGGGGAGTTATCAAAGATCAAATAGTGCACTTTTTGGACACCCTGTATATACACATATACATATATATTCATATTTTCAGTTATACGTTTGTTTTCAGAGCCGACGTACGCCAATATAAGTTTGATGCGGTCCGCCTGTGCTCATGCTCCCCAAGGTAAGTTTCTCTTTATTTTTCAGAGCTATGATGTAATTCGTTCTTTTTCGAATTAAGAAAAAAGAGTGATAACGACCCAAAAAGGCGCGACTATCGAAAATACGGAATTCCGGGACTCGCCCGGGGAAGACTGATTTTCTCTTCTCTTTTTGCTCAGTGATGTAAAATTTTGCTATTGAGATTCTGTTGTTGAGAGTATTGTTATCGTTTGTTCTGGTTTTGTCGTTGAGTTAGCTTAAGATGAATAAATCTGTGTCGATTCAGTCTCTCTTGTTCGCTCAGTATAGAATGTATGCCGGAAATTTGAACAATGCTGAAAAGTGTTCTACGGCTAGGTTCACGCCCCATGGTCGCTTCGGGACTCTTGCATTCAGCCGGCAACTTCTGGACCTGCGTTTCTCCGGCAGTTTTGTCCCGAACCAATATCCGGAATGTCCCGACCGTAAGGGAGGTGTTCCGCATGTGTTCAATGAGTCGAACTCCGTTCCACCTACGGTCGTCAACGGCGAATGTCTGAGTAGCGCCCGCGCGGAGGACTCGTCCGCACTCAACGCGATGCAAACGCTCTATCATTAGCATAGTGCGATAGGGGGAGCCGGGCTCTCCCCAGGTGAAGGGGGTTTCGGCTGTTCCCGACCTTCCAGGGTGAAGGGGGTATGTGAGTCTAGGGGGGGGGAAGAAGAGAGAAAAGGTAAAAAAGCGTGGTATGGAGAGCTCTAATTTAACCTTATTTAGGCACAAATTGAAAAAAAATTAAAAATTTTTGAAAGAAATTAAAAAATTTTAAAAAAATTGATTATGAAGATCTGTGCTCCTGTTTCACTGCATCAACAAAAAACGAAAGCAATAAGGTTTATCCCAAAAGATGTACAAGTTAGGAACAACTTCATTTCCTGCACATCATCATCAACAATATCACTATCGCTAATGTCAGAGACAACAAGTTCGCTGCCTGAAAAATCTTCTTCTTCCTCCAAAAGGTCATCGGAGTAGAAATAGAATTGCATGCAAAAGCGTTCTGAGTCGAAAATGGATTTGAAACTTTCTTCTTCTTCTAAGCGCTTTTGTGATTTTTTCCTGGCCCTCTGGTAGCACCAGGAAGTCAGCAGGTAGGTGACCAATTTCTTCATAACATCTTTTAGGATATTTCAAAAAGTCATACGGTAACAGCCTGCCTGGACCCTTATACCAATCCTTTAAATGAAGTTCTTAGATAACAATGTGTTTAGTAGAAGGTTGACAAATCTTAAGTATTTGCTTAGATGCTCTATCGTTGTACGACTTCTGCGTTTGTTCTGATAACAGAGTAGATAGAAAATTTCTTTCTCCACCTCTGCCGCGCCCTTCCGGAATGGAAACTAGCCTTGCTAGTAAGTTCATCAGATTTTTGCGGTAAGTAATGGGAAAAGAGCCAGATCGCATATGCTTTCGCAACATGGGAAGGAAATAGTGCATACTTTTTTGGGCCTTGTCAAACTCTATCTTCTCCTCCTCTGACATACGTCCTGTTAGCTGATTAGAAAGCTGCTCAACTTCATCTTTAACAGCATCTGCGGAATAGCTAAAAAAAGGAGGTACTATGCTGCGCGTTGTTTTTTTTTCTCAATATCATAGGTCATAATGTCACAAGGCGAACAACTTCCAAAAGCATAAAGCACAGAGTTGGGTTCGCACTTCAGCCGGGATCTAAGTGCAGTAACTATGCTTTGTACTAACACCTTCCTTCTGTTCATATCCATGTTTGTGAATTTAGCAGCCTTGAATTCTTCAGCAACCTGAAGATCAGCAATGGACTTCCTTGACATGTCTTCATTGAAACTAGACAATCTGCTTGGATTCCTTATGCAGGAAATCAGAGAGTTTCGCTCAATTGTCAACTCTGTATCAATGTCGACAACGTTTTCGTCGGCTTAAGGTTCTCCTTCTGCCTCGCTGTTGAACTGGAACACATGCGAGTCATCTGCGATTTTGTAAAGTATTCTGCCTGCCGTTTCCTCTTCAAACTGCCAACCTTTCCAAAACATTGAGGGATATTTTAATAACATGTTATTCTTCTGAATGTCTTAGAGTTTTTGATTCATTGAAACCAACCATTCTCTACAAATTAAGTAAGGTGAGTCTAGAGCGTTTTCACAAAAGTGACCTTCTTCAGCACTACGTTTACAGAGTATAGATTCCAGAAATGGGCGGGTTTTTGTGTGAAGTTGTGGAAATTCACCAATCTCCCATAGTTTTTTGAGTGTGTGCTAATAATGATGGCATAACTGTCAATCAAAAGCGCATTTTTTACCAAAAAAACATAAACATATAACAACGATAAGCACGCTCAAATAGATGCGTTCGCTCACGTTCTCGTTAATGCTGATAACGATGTCAATCCACAGCACATTTTTTACTATTGACTTGCTCCACCTCGCTCTTATTAGGTCGTCCAGAAAGTTTTTGCACATGAATTTCAAAATTCATAACTTCTGATTTTTCCAACCGATTTGACTGCTTTCACTTTTATGTGAAAGGGTAAGTCACGCTCTTTATAATGACGTCCCAGCTGCTTAGTAATGGTCATCTGTTGCATAGATAGGAGCGATAGAAGAAATATGGTAAAAATTTCAATTTTCTGTGTAACCAACAAAAATCGGAGCAGACAGTACTGTAGGTTCTTTCACCAGCTCTTTCTAACAGTGCAAAGTTTGCGCCGATTGAGCGTCTCCATGAAAAGTTATGATTTCCCTGAAAAATGCCAAAATAAACCAAATTCGCCTTTTTGTACTGCTTGCTCGGAAATTATAACTTTTCATGGAGACGCTCAATCGGAGCAAACTTTGCACTGTTAGAAAGAGCTGGTGAAAGAACCTACAATACCGACTGATCCGATTTTGTTGCAAGTTTCTGATTTTTTATGACCCTACACAAAAATTCAAATTTTGAGTGATTTTGTTTTGAGCTTCTATCTATGCAACAGATGACCATTACTAAGCAGCTGAGAAGTCATTATAAAGAGCATGACTTACCCTTTCACATAAAAGTGAAAGCAGTTAAATCGGTTAAAAAAATCAGAAAATTTTTGAAAATCGTGCGCAAGAACTTTCGGGACGACCTATACAATGTGTTTTCTTTTATGGGACACCAGAGCAAATGATTTTAGAGCCAGGAAGCAAAGAAGCCCTAACATGCTGTATACCATTCGAAAGCTGAGATCATGGAGAATCGACATAGACCATCGCCTTTTTTCCAGGTCTTCTGTGACGCGAGATATGAGGGATTTTATGTGCTTCAAAAATTAGCTGATTTTGTGCCCTCACTTTCTGCTCTCCAAATGAATGCTACGAGAAAGTCGACGGTCTACGTTTGTTAATGAAGACTTGCTCTATCACACAGATAGATAACCAGCAGTGATTAGGTCTTCATTTGGCAGAAATCTGCTGTTGAAAATGACCATGTTTTCAGATAAAATGCGGTGTATCTCTCGGTAGAGGGGGGCTAGAAAGAAGTCGATGGTCTAGGTCGAATCCCCTTTTCCTGAGCTTTCGAATGGTATATAGGTTGCTGGGCGAAAAAACTAACCAGTTTTCAAAAATGGGGTGGAGATATTTACTATTAGCTTGCTCCAGCCAGCTCCACCAATGTATTGGCTTTTATCGGTTACCGGAGCAAATGATTTTTAGAGCCGGGAAGCAAAGAAGCCCTAACATGCTGTATACCATTCGAAAGCTGAGATCATGGAGAATCGACGTAGACCGTCGATTTTTTTTAAGGTCTTCTGTGCCGCGAGATATGAGGGTTTTTATGTGCTTTAAAAATTAACTGATTTTGTGCCCTCACTTTCTGCTCTCCAAATGAATGCTACGAGAAAGTCGATGGTCTACGTTTGTTAATGAAGACTTGCTCTATCACACAGATAGATAATCAGCAGTGATAAGGTCTTCGCTTGGCAGAAATCTGCTATTAATGGACCTTTTTTTGGATAAAATGCGGTATATCTCTCGGAAGGGGGACTAGAAAGAAAGTAATGGTCTAGGTCGAATCCTCTTAATATAAATCCTCTGAATCCTCGAATCCTCTTAATATAAATTTATGAGTGTACTTGTTGTTTGAAGTAGTTAGCCTGCAAAACCTTTTAATAACGATTTTTATTTTATATTCTCCGAGTACAATACCAATCTCAGCCCAGGTGAAGGGGGTCATCCGGATTTTGGCCTCAAAGTGAAGGGGGTAAGATCCATCACTCCCCCTATCGCAACTATGATCATTAGTACCGTGGGTCTAGAAGAGCCATCTTCCCAATAAAGGAATATCATACTTGTAATTAGCGCCCGATTAAAGGCAGTGTCCCGGCAAATTCGCGTCCTGGGATATTGCTGTGGTGGGGTTCCTGGTCATCGCACTGACCTCCAATCAGACACTCGCCGTTGTCCGCGCGCAACTCCGATCGGAGCGCGCTCGGACGATTTCGCTACCGGCGCGGGACCCCACGCCGCTCTCCCCCATTGTGCCTGCTATCCAAAGCAAAAATTACAGGCAACAGGGTCCGCATGCCAAAACCTCCCAAGTTTCCATCGAAATTCTTTTCCGAGCTACCTTTTTGAAACTGGGTAAGCGCCCCAAGAGAAGTCTTTTCACCCGTTTCAAAGCTCAAATTCGGGGTCTATGGGTCGAAAAGGCCCAAAACATGCAAAAAAATGGAGATGCAAAGTCTGCCGGGACACTGCCTTTAACCCCACCAGACCAAGTCTCGATCATTCCATGACTTTTCGCGTCTAGTGTAAAAATGCCACAAACTCTATGCGTATGACGCCATGGTAGAAAATGATTGTCATATTCAAATTAGCGTGTCAAAAAATTTCACCGGATCAAGTTCCGATCGGTATTGTGATACTCATCAGATCGTGAGACCGTCCTGAGTTGTATGGCCCCAAAAAGATGAATACCGTACCTGTGATCAGCGTACTAAATAACATTAAGAGCCAAATTTTACAAAACAAATGTGAAAAATAATGCACCACAATACCCCCCCCCCCCCCCCCCATCTTGCTTGCTGAAGCTGCGAGCAACATGTATTTTAGAGGACGTATTCGCTGCCTTTCTTCTTTTGCGCGCTCCTTTTTTTCTCTGACCAAGCTCAGAGTTTACTCGAGAGGCGGGAACGCGTACCGAACCCAGAGTTGACCCGGGTTTACCTGCGCGTTCCACGGCGTGAATTTCTGTGTAGAACGACTCAAGCTGTGTTCCTCTTCTTGGTATAAATGCTCTTTGTGGAGTATCCTGCCAGATGTGTAATCTTTTCCAAACTCGATTCGTTTTAGCACCCATTGAAGGGGTCTAAAGGATGCTCGTAAAGTCGGAGTCAACTCCGAGTTCAATTGCGTGTTTCGATACGTTTCCTACCGATCCAGCTTTTAATATAGCTTTAAATAGCTTTTAATAGCTTCAAATACTGCCTGGCGAATGAAGCTTTCAGCACAAACCCTAATAATGGTGTCGCTTTGAGGACTGATTGTGTTGAGTCGGAACGGTAATGTGTTTGAGATCTTTCCTGGAAAATAGGAGTAGTTTCCCAGCAAACCTTGCAAACTCATTTGCAACTATGGAGGACTTTGCGTTATCCGATGAAATTGAGAGATATTGCTCGCAAATGGTCTGAAACAAGGTCATTGATCCATAATCACATGCTGGATTATAAAGAGCACCTTCTCAGATAATCGCCGAGAGCAGGCGGCCATGCGATTTGTGAGCAAGCGGGCACCGGAAAAATAGTTTCCTGATTTCTTGAGGTCCACTTGCAGATATTTGACAGAATGTTGACCAAATTCTGGGCGAATCTCGGAGGACAGTTGCGGTTTTTTCAGAGATTAGTTGCAGCGCAGTGGCCGCATTCTTGCGGACTCTCAGCGAGACTCAAAATTGTTGAGGGCCGCACGGTCCTTTGTGAAGGATTGCGCAACCTCTAAGTACCTTTCGCTGGAAGAAAGTACCGCAAACTTGGGTAATCAAACCAGCGATGGTAACTCTGCCATCTAGAGTGTTAGTTTTGGTCGCGCCCGAAACTGCGTATATAACAAAAGTCAGAGCGCTTGCTGAGAGAAATTATTTAAGGGGCGCTTGCAGGAAATGTATTGCTGCCAGCTGTCAAATCACGGAATTACCGCTCGCTGAAGGTTTGGCCACGCCCCAAAATTTTGCTGGCCGCTTGCAGAAAAGCGCGAGTTTGCGAACAGCCTGCCTCCGGCGATTATCTGAGTGGTTATGTTTCAAAAGGAGCATAGTCGGATGGTTTACCAAGCATAGTGAGTATCATTTTTGCAACCAGCATGACATAGAACCCTCGAAAATCAAGTATCGATCTGAGACTTCCAAACATAGGACTAAAAAAGTGAAATGTTCATTTTCAAACATTCAACTTTGGCGCTTTGATGGCTGTGCTCAGGGTATGCATGGAGGCAAATCAGGCTCAAATCACCCTTGTGCACTACGAGATTTGACCAGGTGTGGCTGCCACACCCTTCTTTGTGGTTCGTCTTTTCTGTATGGTGACAATCGCTGGAACTACAATCGGTAAAAGCGAAAAACGCGATAAACACAATTTTGACTAGCTTCTAATTCATTATTTGATGGTGGAGGGGGTATTGAAGTAGGATTTCTAGTGTGGAGCACGAAGGAGGGAATAATGTTCTGTAATAAGTGCAGAAAGAGATAGCTAGGTCAGCTGTATAACAGAACGAAATGGTCATTCTAGAACGGAAAGAAAAGGTTTTAGAAAATTGTGAAAGTGATTGATTGAATTTTATCTCAATGCCTTTGAATTTTTGACAGGCTTGCAAAATCTTGGAACACTACTGTTTTCCTTTTTGATTTTTAGCTCTGAAATCCGCGCTTAGAAAGAGTCACTAAGTTGCCTTCAAAAAGCGCATGATTTCTTCTTTCTAATCAAATCCACGCCATCGAAAAATATGTAGTGCGAACAAACTCCATTTGGTGGTTTGCTTGGCGCTGACTATTAGAAAGAAGAAATGTGCTTTTAAAGGCGTTAGATGGCTCAGTCTTTTAGTTGATTAACAACAATTTATTTGGGAGCTGCAAACTCAATCTTCCAGAAATTTTGAAAAGAAAAGTTCCATAACCAAACGGCTCAGGTAAGCGGTTAATCGCAAAAACACAATTGACAATTGTGTCTTTGCGATTATAGTCGAAATCATAAGCCTATAAGGAAGCATAAACTTGTTGTTCAAAGAACATTCTAAAAACTATCCATTTTTACCTTTCGTTCTTCAACGGCTTATGCATTTGTTTGCATTTTAAAGTACGATAGTTACGATAGTCAAATTGTGTTCCTTCGATTTTGTTTGCTTTTGTTGTTCTGATGTCTTGCTCAAGTATTGGTCAGAACATAGAGGTAGCTATGTAAGAGATAATAATGGTAACGATGCACACAAGAAAACTTGATCTCTAGAAATTCTGGCAATAAACATGCACATTTAACAGTGCTGCAGGTATGACATCCACTAAAAGGGTCAGCTTAGAGCTTTTTGGCTTTGATTCATTGCTTGCCTCTACTCAAGGCGTGGTTCCGGCTCGAATCGCGTTTCCGGCGGCGCTCTTCCGATTTCAGAAATGCTTCACTGGATTACCACCATTATGCAGATCAATACCGGCAATTTGGGAAACTTGCTCATTCCAAGCCATTGATGTGCTGATGCTATCTGCATATTTCCAAGCATTCTGCCGCTGGAAAATTGCCATCACGAGGGCAGCACATATGGAAAATGTGAATTCGGACTGTCCTTAGGGACCGAAATGACACGCCTCATTTATCAGCGTCACTTCGCTGCGCAAGCTATTCTATTCAACATCCTTTGAGTTCTTCCTCTTCATTGTTTACTTTATCAAGAGGCAAAAATTTTGCAGTCTGGGTACTTACATGACAGTCTGTATCACATCAGCTTCTGTATCGTCAATCCTCGATCATATACACCACTAGAAGATCAGTACAGCATTTTAACAAAAGTTTCGAATTAGCAAATTACGCGAAAATTAGTCGGTTGCAAATTGACATCGTAACGATCGCAATCTCAGGCTAATGACTGCTATTTGAAGCAAGGTAGTTTTTTGCTCAGAGCCAAAAGTAGAAGTTCATCCTTACAAGAGTGTGGAAGAATAATGATCGAAATGTGCATTGTGAGAAGCATTACCTCCCGTTAAAGCTGTAAAAACATTAACTTGCAAAATTGTTTTGCTAGTTGTCCCCTCTTTATTAGCTTTATCTCAATGCTCAAATGTACTGCCTTTCTCATTGAAGCAAAAAGCCAGCATTCGCTAACCCATGTTGAGGCTCCATTCAAGATTAGATTCAATCATAAAATAAAACGCTTCTAACAGTTGCGACTATTTCGTTCACTTTACTTCTGTGGCACATTTGCTTGATTCTGAGAACCTATCGGTAACTTTCCAATAAATACTCCTACACAAGGCTTTATTTTGCATGTATCGTGAAATCATTTTTCGAATCATTGCTTGAACTAAGCTGATGTCAGACAGATCTTGATTCCATAGAACGGCCTCCTCTAACAAGTTTTTCATTTGCTGTGCTTTCAGTTGTTGTCCGAACGGACCCATGACCATGAAATTATCATGCAAGAAGTGCTCTTTGATATTACCTTTTATGACATTAAGTGTGTAATCCTGTTCGGAAAGCTGATCTCAAGTTCAAGTTCGCCATGTGCGGAACCCCTCCCTCTCACTACGGGAATGGGTTGCGAAATTTTCAAAAAGTTATTCACATGAGTTATAAAAATGTGCGAATAACTTCCTTACACTTCTAAATGATTGAAGTAATTTTTGGAAAATTTTAGAACTCTTTTTGGCTCTGTAACAAAAATTTTTAGGCGTGATTGCCGCACGCCCCCTTCTCCAAAAATTTCGAGGTCAGAGGCCCGCAAAAAATTTAGGAATGGCTGATGAAATTTGAAAAAAATTTTCGCATCTTCCCTCCCGGAATTCCTCGCCTCTGTCAGGAGGATGTATGAAATTTGTCTTGGAGACCAGTGGATCAGGTCATATAGCGCATTCGCGGTGCCAGCAGCATCTACGCGTGAATAGAAGTGTCGAATCTAACAACTCCCAATCTGAACAACGCTAAAATGGCCACTCATTTTCATTTGCTCAATCCTTCTCAGATCCACTAGCTCATGAAGCGATGCGTGCAATAAGCGCATGGGGCAAATTCTGCGTTGACCAAACATGTGATATATTATAGACCGTACCTATTTACCATTACAGCAATCCCCAAAGACCTTCGGCGATATTTTACTCAAAACCACCTCCGTTTGCGAACAAAACCCGTCAAACTCCTTTCAGAAAATCACTCCGGGTAGTCAAAGTACAATTTGTTTCAATCGGATGTAGGCCAAAGCAAAATTATAAACGTGCAGCGCTAGCAACTTGCCAGAAGAGAATGAGCAATATGATACAGTCGCTATCGTAACACAAGAACCGTTGCGAAGCCATGCTCGTCATCCCAATTTCTCATCGATTTGGGTAAAAGACTGTAAACTAGATCTTCTCAAAAAGCCACGTCAACCTTTCCGTTGGTTCAAGCCTGAGCTTTGAGAGATGTCTGAGCAAATTATTGCAAAATCATGTGAAGTTGCAACACTTCTTTCGTCCGTGCCCCATAACGCTCAGCAATCTTTTCTCGTCATCTTGGCAAATTTTGCGGCAGTTTGGAGCCGAACATCTGAACAACACCAGAATGGGCAGCTATTACAAGGATGAATTGCTGCCCACGACAAAGAGAACAACGGAGGATAACGAGAGAAGAGAATAACGCATTCGGACAATTGACCGTTTCTTCTCACAAGGTTCTCAAATTCGGAAATTTCTGTCGAATATTGACGGCCTCAAGGGTATCTTGGAAATGACATGACTAAATCTTATTTTATTGACTTTTATTTTTAATCATCATCAACTATACCCATTAAAGCCCAATGTGTGTTTGCTAATGGCTGATTATAGATGGAACTGAATATTCGTTTTCAAATAAATTCGAAATAATCGATTATTCGAATATTCGGCTAGCCGGATATTCGAGCAAGTCCATTTATTCGATTATTCGAATAGTTGAATGAATGGAAAAGGCCTGTATTCGAATAATTCGTGAATATGATTACTTGAATTAATGACTTATTGGAATAATCATTTTTTCTATTAGTCGAATATTCGATCAATTAAATCAATCAATATTTGGTTATTCGAACTCGAAAGTTCGGTTTTTTGAATATGCACGCACTCGAATATCTGATTTTCTATAATGTAAAAATCGGAAATCGAATGATGTTCGTTCAGTCGATAATTTTACAAAAATCAATTATTCGATATTCGTTCGTTCGAAAACTTTGAAAATTCAATTGTTCGATGTTCATTCATTCAATGACTTTCTATTCCTTACATCTATACTGAAGATGTGTTTTTCATAGAAACCTTTCTGAGGGAACCAGATGAGCCGAATTGTGCTTTCATATATGTAAGCCAGGACGGAGAAAACAAGTCATTTCTCGTGACGATTTACTAAGTCCTTTTATCGCCCATAGCCATGTAGAGCCGATGAAGCTCATTTACATTTTCTGGCCAGGGGATAGGGTGTCGCAAAGACAAACGCAGGAAGAAAAAACAAACACAAAGACAACACAGGAGCGGTGCGCAACAGATTCAAGGCAAGAGCAGATAGAAAGGAGAAGAGAGAGCTCAGGGAAAGTATAACAAATGAAATGGATTTGAAGGGGGGGAAGGTAAGTCATATATCTTGGATCATTTGTATGTACTCCGCCGGGCCGATCCAAACTCACGGTCAGGGCACACCGGGGATACAACTAGTGATCATAGCATGTTATGAGCCGCCAATCCGTCAGTCTGTGAGTTAGTCTGAGACGAAATTATATTATGTATACATGCAGCGAGCGGCCGACCTTCCCCGCGCAAGCGGCGAGCATTAGAAACCGTGCGGGCGCCCCACGTTAACCGTGCTAACGGCCCTTGACGACCGTACAATCGCACACACCAACGAGCGATTGTAAGTTCGTCGCTGGCCGCCCGCACGGTGCGAGTCCCTGAGTAGGTTGTCCCGAAAGTTTTGTCCGTTTTTTTCAACTTATCATAAAAACACGTGGAACGAAGATAGTTAAACGCTCTAAGCACTACCCGACGCATCTTTTCCTTCTCTTTCTAAATGTTACAATTTTGTGCAGATTACTCTTTTGCTTACTGAGATAAACGCCGAAATTTCGAACCCATGGTTTTTACTAAGTCCAAGTTTGACAATTTTTCACAATCTTCATTTCCAACTTTTGGAAGACCTTTGATAGCCCTCCAAGAGTAAGCAAAGGGCAATGCAATGCAATTATTTGACATATCTAGCTGGCTTTTCAATATTTTTAAAGATAATTTTTTCAAAAGTCTTCACTTTTGCGATGTTCTAAAATACAGAAACACCTCGCACACTAACAAATCATCGGATTTTGAAGCTTTCAAAAACCTATTACGATTATTCACTATTTTTACGAAGCAAATGAGCGTTTACCGCTTCGAAATATCAGATTTTGTTTTACGTGTACACGCTGGGGGTGGGGTCAGATTCGAGAATTATGAAAATTTTATCGCCAAGGACCCCGCATAGAGAGGAATTACACTCACTGGAAAGAGGAGGAGAAGCTGCACCGAATAACACCTTAGTTGTGCGCCGTTTCATGATCTCTGGCTTTTGGCATCACCAAAAGTGGAATTTGATAGCATCAGAAAAATAATTCTAAAAAATTTTCAAGGCTGGCTATAGATGCCGCAAATTTGCATTATATGGCCCTTTGTTTGCTCTATCTAACTGTTGCCAAAGCTTTTCCGAAAGTCAAAAATAAAGATTGTGAAAAATTGCCAAACTTGGACATAGTAAAAACCATGGGTTCGAAATTTCGGCGTTTATCTCACATCAGTGAGCAAAAGATTAATGGAAGCATGACCGTTAGAAAGAGAAGGAAAAGATGCGTCAGGTAGTGCTTAGAGCGTTTTCCTATCTTTGTTCCACGTATTTTTATGACAGGTTGAAAAAACGGACAAAACTTTCGGGACAGCCTAATAGTTAAAAATGTTTTCCATTTCTAAGCCCTTAGGAGCTGCAAAACAAGAGAGGTCATTTGTGCTCGTTATTTAGCGATTACTCGATTGGAGAAATGGAGAACAAGCGATCGGTATGTGCTCAAGTTTACCTGTTACCTTCCAAAACATCCGGTCTGAGTCCCTGCAAAGCATGGATGGCGATTGAAGGCTGATAACACATCAAGAATGATTGGCCGTTGCACAGTGAACAACCTCCATATGTTTTTCGCCAAATAAATATCCACAAAAAAGTGGAGGAAACTGTTCTGAATGTTGCTCGTGACTCAAAACTTTGACAAGAGCATATGTGCGCGTTTCCTGGACAAGTGAGTTGTTCATCGTAGACTCAGTTACTTCAACTGGCTAAGGTCAAAAATGTTGACTTGGAAGCGGTCTTTTTTTAACTTCAAAGAACAAATGAGGAGAGGGCGATGTGTCAACTAGCAAAAGTCGCAGATTTTCTATCGAGCTGATGCATTTTGTTTTATTTTACCCTATTTCATTCCGCTAGATTTGCGCGAACAACACATAAACATCACAATGCATTTGTAAACAGCAAAAAACCATAATTTATCCATAACGCGTCGTTTTTCATCACTGTACGGGCTGCCCTGATTTATAGCTCACATAAATGTTGCATTTCAACTCTACGCTGATCAAACACTTTCTCGTTGAGGAAATGGTTATAACTCAGTATGTAGCTGCTGCAGATGTGTTCAAAAAAGCGCAATTGGCTCTATATTTGCACTTGTGAAGTCATATGAGCGACTCCAGGTCATAATCGTTCAGCACGAGCTTATTGCCAATACCTTCAAAATTTTATTTGAAGGAATTTCAAAGTATACCCGACTATTAATTTGGCGCCTTATGCATAATACATCGACGAACTTTGATTTATACCTTCCTTACTATACTATTAGGTTGTGTAATAAGTTCTGTCGCATTTTCTGTTTTAGTTTTTTTTTCGCAACAGTGATTTTAGAATAAAACGTGTATGCTTCTAAAAGTTCTGAGTCTGCTGTCCAGATTCATATGCGTCAATTCTCAACTGAGCAGGAAACTGAAAAAGCCTTTTTGAGAGCAAAAGATAAGAAGAGGAGAAAAAATTGGCGTCTTTTTCCTCATTAAATTTTCCTGTATTCCATTATTAAAAATTAATCAACAAGGTTGAAAACCATAACAATCTACCAATATCTTGTGTCTGTACTGTCACTGTTTATGCTTGTTCCCTTCCTTCTACCAACTTTTTGATATCAGTTTGAAAGTCGGCGCAAGACTTTGAAGCGGCGACATTCTTTTAGCGGCGTACCCGCTGTGTGACCCTCATATTTCAATGAATAATCAACCTATGTGAATTTAACGATTTTGTTGCCATAAGCCATTCTCTCTGTCTTTTCTAGATTATCAGTCTATCGTTTCCTCTCAGGACTGTCTTTGCTCAAGGTCAAAGTTGAAGAGACATTCGAAAGGAGACTTTTCTAAAGTTTACAGATGTTATTTTTGAAACTTTTTAGCATTCCTAAGCGCTGCAGAAGCTATGGCATTCTTTTCTTATGCGCAGCAGATTTTTCGAGCTTTTTCGTACGGATTCTGACTTAATCAAAAATGAAGTGATGTAGCTGTCAAAAATGGATTTTTCTTTATTTGTTTTCCAGATCCAAGCTGGAATATAGGCAAAAATGAGTTTTGGTAGAGCAGGCTCACAAGGGAAGGAAAATTGGTCGAAGTGGTCCTTTGAAATGAAATGTACACTGTCTTGTAGAGTTTGGAACGCTGATTCCAAATCTGCCTTAGTTATCTGCTACAGGCTTTTGGGCGAGTAGTTATGAAGGTTTTTGAGTAAAAAGTTAATTGCAAGATTAGTGTAAAATCAGTCGTGACATTTTTTCTGAGGCTCAACTAGTAGTCGGGTCACTCGGTGCAACCAATATTCTTGATTCAAAAACAGCAACTCGCTGCTGTCCCATTTGAACGTTATGAAAAGGTTACGACTGATTTTTATACTAATCTTCCTGTATTTGAATTTTTACTCACAAAAACCTTCATAACTCTTCGCCTAAAAGCCCGCAGCAGATAGCAAAGGTAGATTTAAAATCAGCGTTCTAAGCTCTACAGGGCAGTGTATATCTCATTCTAAAAGGCCACTTCGACCAACATCCCTTCTCTTGTTAGAGCTTCCAACCTTTTTATAAGTTGCAAAACACCACGCGTTGAGAAAAAAAAAACGAAAAAATGCGACAGAACTCACTAAACAACCAAATTGGTTGACTGCAGATAAGCATATTAGCTTCTGCAGTAGCAAATTTTTTCTACTTCTTCTTACCGATTTGCTTTTGTGAATTTCTTTTTCACATAACAATCAGTCACGATTGAAGAGATTTATGAGTAGTGGTCGTCCCTTCTGACGTATAGTCGACGTTGTTGCCATGACGATCGTGCTAGTCAGTTTTGCGATCGCACCCAGTGCGGTTCGATTCCTGTCCCTGCAGATGCTTTACATCCAAATACTTCTATTTTTTGTGTTTGCAGATTTAATCATGGTACGTTAAGATGTGAGCTAACCAATGGGAAATCCTAGGCTATTTCCTTCACTTCTATAATCAGAGCCCTCATTGCAATTCCTCCCACTTCGTGCAGCTCACTGCAGCTCACTGCTAAAAAAACAAAAGCAAAAAGCAGTTGACTTCTTTATCTTTGGGCTGTGGTGGATCTCTCTATTGAAGGTTGGAAGTTCAAAAATATATAGAGTCTGGAATAGCAGTTTACTAGCAATTTTTGAATTTTTTAAATTGCCTAACAAGTTGCACTCTCTTTACTTCAGCGGCCACTTTGTACAGCTGCATCATTTTTGAGATCTGTGGAGCATAGGTAACGGTGGACTCACCTCATAACCACATAAACTCTACGCGAAAAATGACACGAAAACGATCTCATAAATTAGAATTTATAAAACGAAGAAAAAGTGACACGAAAACGATTGTAAGAAAAACCTTTACGCACTGGCTTCCCAAAGGCAATTTTGAAAAGCAGTGCAATCACGTAGGCGACTGCTGTAGGCATGACATCCCTTTGATAAAGACAAAGCTTGTGAAATCTAAAATTCTGCAATATTCCGTGCTTCAGTTAGGTACTAGGCAGTGGCGGCCTCAAAATTTCCGTGTGCAAAGGGGGGGGGGAATGGAAGCCACGCACTCTGAAAAATTTTTTGAGACGCTTCTCAAAACTTGTACGTCCATAACCCGCGGCAGCCACGCCCCACTTTCTTATAAGGTTAATCAAATTTTCTGAAATTTTTTTCGAAAATTTCAGAAATCATTTGTTATCTGCAAGACACCTGCAAATTTTTATCACCAATACAAGTAACTTTCGAAAATCACGTGGTTCTCCTGGTCCGCCAGTACTAGTGTGATAACACACGCATCGTAATTCCACACGCAACAAATTCAAAAAAAAAAAATCCCACTAAATAGTGATACGCTCATAATTGCCTACATCCCCATCTTTTAGATAAGGACACGCGCATTCGAAACATTGCATTGCAACATTTCCTCTTGATGGAGTTTAGGTATAGAACGCGTGTGCAGAAAATGCTAATGATGGTTACTCAGACTGGAATTCAAAATGCAAGTTTCACCAAGATTCTGCACTTTCGAACGCTTGCTCACATAATCCCTTCACACTTGCATCCGACGTTGCTCCTTTTTTTCTCTATCTACACTTTGCTTTCGAACACTCGAGTACTTAGATGTTTAAGAGCTCACTCTACCTGATTATGCACGCTTCCTATTTGGTGCAGAGCAGGATAGAAATCGATAGAGCAGTGCAGCGCCGTCATTGTCGGCGAAACCTTAGTGTCGGAATCATTACGGAATTGGTTTGAGTAATGCTTGCTAGGGCAAAAGCCAAGAACAGCTTGCTGGCTCGGACGGCAAGCACAATCAACTTGGGCGCAGCCTCAGAATTTCAGCATTGGAAATCAGGTAACATTGAAACGAGAGAGTGGTATGCGGTATTGGCAGAAGTTTAACCCCGGAAAAATCAATCTTGAAAAAAACATTAATTTGATATTTCCTTCGCAACCGAATATGAGGTCCTTCTGGGAGGGGATCCTTGAAGGCACCGTCCACCCAAACTGGTTTAGTGAGATGTGGGCGTTGTATAATACCGGGACCCCTAGATCCTTGGCCTCTAAAAAGTAATCGCCCAAGGCCAGCTAGACTCCGAGATAAAAACGCTCCAGAAAGCAGAATTGGCCCGTGCGGCTCCGCCCATCAACGTGGGTGGTCTAAAGGTAAACCAAAAGCGGGCTCAAATGTATCTAAAGTTGTCGTAAATCCACCTTTCGTCAAAATTACCGGATTTTTGGCATTTCCATCTACCGAGCCCGGCTTCGAGGTACTTCATCTTCAGACCACCCACTTCGATGGGCGGAGCCACCTGGGCCACTTCTACCTTCCGTAGTGATTTTCTCGTTTTGGAACATCTTTTGTAGCGAGACCTGGGCGATTACTTTTTCAAGTTTCCTGCTATTGTTATACAGCTCAAAATCCCGTATCCTCGATTTGGCTGGACGGTGCCTTCGATTGCACCTTATGTAGTCCCTGACCTTCATTCTTGAGGTTTCTTGTCAGACTTCCCTATGAAAAGGGGAAGATGGTCAAGAGGCGCGATTTCTCTCCACCACCTCAAAACTCTAGTTAAGGCTATGCGAGTCTTCAAAAAGTATCACATAGTGCATTGGATTGTTATCTGTCTGAGGTTACCACTCGCCGAGTTTGGTGACTTCTGCTGGAAAACGGACCGAAATATTTACGAATCCGTTCTTAGCTGCATTTTCATAAGTTTTTGACTTTCAAAATTGCTCTTTTGAATTGATTCCAAGGTATCAAGATTGAGCAACCCATGCAAGTCCTAAATATATCTCCATTTCAATACTTTTAAAATGTTACAAAACACTTATTATGTGCTTTTTGGTGTCTATCTGGCAACAAAAATCGTGCCTCTTAACACCCATGAAAAGACAGCTTCAATCTTTGCCATTACTGACAGGCTGAGTTGCTAAATTATTCGAAGTATTAATCTCCACGATTTGGCACTAATAAATCAGTCAGTAATTCTGATATCTTTCATTGATTAGTAATAGCGTGGAAGCAAAATTATCTTCATCGAGGTTCTTGACAGATACCAACATTTGGAAAGTTTCGTTTTATGTGGGTCATTGGATACTGAAGTATGTGAGCTTTTATCTTTTTTCTACACGGCTAATATGAGATCCATATGTAATTGTGCCGCGTCTTGTTTCTCAAAGTAAGATCATTTCTTTTGGTTTCATGGTACGTTTGAAAAATTTATGAGGTGCATGTTCTCATATCCTTGTTAGTTTATTGGTGAGTAAAAATTTATGAGCATGATACAGTGAGCGCACGCCAAATACATTCCTGAAACGATCATTGCTATTAGGCACATCTTATGCTAGATAATCTGTGAAATGTTCATATTCCAAACAGTCACGAAACTACAGTCAAATCATTTTATATGATCATGTATGTCATTGCACACACAGTCCACCTTTGGCGTTTCCATCCTGGATTCATGGGAGAAACAACCCCTCAGGTAAGTGTTTTCAAGGTGTTTCTAGCATTTTCTTTCTTTTTTGATTACTTACCCCCAAATTGATGTAATCAATAATCGGTAAGTCTCTTGCGTTTTTACGATTGCAAATCCAGGATGAGAACGCCAAAGGTGGACTGTGTGTGCAATGACACACATGATCATATGAAATGATTCGACTTTACTTGCAGAGGTTTTTCGTTTATGATACTATTAGTTGCAGATGAGCAATCATACCAGATTGCTTAAATCAAAACTTAGTCTTGGAAACTAAGTCTTCATACCGACTGGCTTACATAGCGGCCTATATCATGGTCAATCTTTGCACATTGAGATCTATTCATGATCTTTTTCAAAATTTGTGACCTCCATTCTGAAAAGGCATGTTTCCGAAAGAAATCATACTCTGCGTGCCGATTAGCTTGCAATATTTTCTCTCGTAAGGCTTGTTTACTTACTGAATGTGCTAATCTGTCCTATAAGAGACTTCCGCAATTGTTACGTGGGGTTTTTGATGCACTCGACTTGAGCCGAACGCATCCGCAAAAAGTATAAATCATCTGTGCATTCAAACCGTACATCCGACATATTCAATATTTTGAAGTATGTTTTCATAGAAAATGAATATTTTTGGCTGGCAAATTTTCAGCTCCCTTCCGGCAAAGCAAATAGTCCTTATCAAAACTACTGAGCAAGTTTGAGAAGTGGAACTAGTGATGCTAATTATACGCGCTTTAGTTGCACGTTCTGTTTGCGTTGCTTCTTTTCCTCGAAAAGGCGTATTTAATTTTTTGGAACGGCGTGTTTTTCAAATCTTGTAATTCTGAAATCAAAGTGGCAAAAATCCACCTTCTACTTTCCAATGCATCTTCCTTTTTTGAGTCCAGAAGCACCAAATATCGTGCAGGTGATGATGACAGCCACTGAAACGAAAAGCTTATTGGAATACGTGGATTCTGGGACACTTTGCACGAATGAGATGCAAATGTTCTTTAGATTAAGACACGCGATAATTTGCAGCTCCCCTAAACAGAAGCGTAAAACCTTGATTTCTGATTCCTCTCAAGGAACGAGAATTAAACATCAAAATTCAAATTTTTGAAGTCCTTGCTCGCATCTTTCAAACAATCCCACTTCGCTTTAATCTCACGTACTTTCGACATCCGATCTTTTGTACAAACGTTTTCACTTTTCCAATAAAAAAGTTAGAAAAGCCAAAGCTTATGAAAGTATCTTCCTTATATTTATCTGTGCACATCAGTTTTCAAATGTGTGATCCAAGGTGAATCTGGACTTGGGTTAATCAAACACTAAGCGGCACGAGAGTGCATGCCGTCTCCTTGCTGAAATTCAAGCCATTCGAAACACGACCTGACATTATTTTGTGCAAAGTGGCGAGGAGTATCGCCTTGCAAGGAGGTTCGGAAGGGGTACAGTGCGGAATTTGTGCCTATTTGTAGACTGCAAATTCTTATTTACGGTCGAAAAGACTAGATGTTGAAGGTGTTCTGTAAACTTCCTAATGATTTCTCTTACATTTTCTTTCGAGTCTGCAGTCCAAATGATTCATACAGTCTCCACAAATCCTTCTCTGAGAGATTGGAAAGAAGCAATGGGAGTCGTAATCGTTGAAGAGAATCATAATTAAGAGAGTGCCTGCCAAAAGCAAACATCAATACAAGACGCATTATCTCAGCGCGTGCTTCGGACTGGTTCTTCAAACTGGTGTCCTTCGCTCAAAAATCATAGGAGAATTCTCAGTCGAAAACGGACTACAATAAAGGTTGCATTCGGGAAGCTTTTCAATCGCCGAGATTGACTGCGCACTATAAACAATCCAGGATAGAGCTCACATGATCCAAATTTCTCCCAAACACGAGGACAATTTCTATGATGTCCGTCCGTTGAGTAGCCGACTCCAATTTCATGAAAATTTTCGATGTCCGATGTCCTATCAGCCGCCACAATTATTTCCTCAAGCTTCCGCACGCCAAGAATGTTGGAAGTACCCAGGCATCCGGTCTAAAAAACGCTCCTTGCTAGCCGAACGCATGCGCAAGTGCAGTAAAGAGGGCAGGGAGAGTGACCTACGAGTCCCGGAGGACGGACTCGATTTCGTCGTGCTTGTGCCTCGCTTCGGCCCTTCCTTCGTCGAGCCCATGCTGGGCGGAGTTTGGCGGTCGGACGGACGTTAATTTCTCACCGCACAAACAACATTCCTTTCTCCACTATTGACACTTTGTAATCTAGCATGCAGGGGCTATACCTTCGCCGGCCAGCCTCGTTTCGGAAATTGTTGCCGAGCCTTGACAGCTGTCATGTGCCCTCTTGGTCCGCAATATGTCTCCGTTTCGGTCCCCTTTTGGCGAATGGTTATAAATTGCCATGCCCTTTCATATCCTTCTCTTGATCGTTCTGTGCAATTCTTCAGGCCAAACAGTTTGCAATTCACCATTTTTCTTCGGTCAAGTTATCTGTTTGCATAAGCTGGATATTCCATTGCAAAGCTTTCTTCTACAATTAGGCTAAATAAAAACACTTTCAGTAATTGTTGACCATTGCTGTATCTAGAAGACTCTTCTACATTTGATTAGAAAAAGCTTTTCAAAGTAATGATACTCACTTCTTTTTTGTGAAAATTCTTTTACAAGTTGACGCAAAAATCGCGAAACCTTCACTTTTCAATTCAACTTCTAAGTAAAAAAGAGCCATTTTCGAAGTTATATAACTTGATCGCTTTTTCTCACATTCAAATCACTTAAAATAAAACATAATAAGTTTTGTTGCACCATGTTCAAAAATGCATAGCTTCTTGATTTCTCAACATATTTGCATGCTCTTGATTTTATTTAAGAGAAGAAACCAAGCGATTTATAACAGCTTTCTTCCCGATATGCACACATCGCGTAGGTAGAGGAGATAGAGGATAATCCTTCAAATTCGATTTTTCTGTGTTTGGTCATAAAAAATCTGAAACTCCAGTAAAAATCGAAACAAAAAGTATTATAGGTTCCTGTTCCTTGTTTGGAGAGTATATCGCTAAGCATTTATAAATATAGTCCACACAAATCAAATCGTTGAGTGGAAAATTCGTTGTATATTAATGGATGTTCCTCACCATGTGTTTGCTAAAGGTTTTTGCACCTACTTATTCCACGTAAATCCTGTTCATACATTTTTCTCTCAAACATAAAAAGACTCATGTATACACTCAGAGCTTCATGTACTTAGAGCTCATCAATCATCCTGCTACTATCACATATTACTCTGTCCTTTTCCGCCGCCCGTCCCCCGAACTTCTCCCCTGTAACTGGGGACAAGCATGACATATCTTCATCCATAACTCCCCCACTTCCATGGCACAACATTACTGATCTTTACTCCCCTTCCACTCTCTCATGTCCCTCTCCGTGCTTGATTAAATTGGCTCAAATGCAGAACCAAATTCGACTATCTACAACTTAACTGCACATCTCAAATTATAATCTGCACAAGAAATAATAGGCCTACAGTGTTTCCAACATCATTATCGAGAAAAAAAATGTTCAATAATTTGCTGTATATCTGTTCACCCACTATGCACTTTTTTTCTTTAATTTTTCAGCTTTTCTGCGCAACTGTCTCCATGTATCGATCACATTGCTCTTCTTCTATCAAACTGACTTCTTCCTTGAGCAACCGTAGAATTTCTGATCTCTTTTTGGGAATCTATTACTCGGTCATGTAAAAGTAATGATTGTATGCATCTACTGTTTCTCTATCCCAAGATCACATTCTATTATTTTTTTTTTCCAAAAAATCACATCACGATTACTATTTACTACAGAGAGTCCTACAGATTCCTCTAAGAGTTTGAATCAATGAGTAGCCTCAACCCAGGCTGCTGTATTCGTTTTTGATGACTTAGACATAATAGTCTTACTAGTAGTTTATGAGAATGGGCATACTATTCATTCTCTGGCGAACACGCTTTGCGTACATAGACAGATAGATACATTTCATTAAGAAATTCATGAATGAGTTTGAACGCGTTTTGGTTGATTTACTAATAGATTTCATGGAAAAATGTTTGAGCTCGTTAATCCACGCTGGCTTAAACACGTTTTTTAACGAATTCCTGATAGAATTAACCAAAATGCATTAGAACTCATTCATGAACTTGTTGATCAAACGTACGCAAAGCGTGCTCGCGTGTCTCATGTTAGTCAGAGAATGAATGATAATTATGATTACTCTTAAACACTGGGACGAAAAAAAAACAAATTCAAACATCTGTGCTCCCTTCGACTAATTTTTTGACTTTTATGGAGCTGAAATGCTTAGTTGTGAAGATGATAAACTGATATGCCACTAATGCCCGATTTGTTAAGCAAGCAAAATTTCGGCACGTGCCCAGTTTGATCTGCACTTGCAGAGGCAAATGTTGGTGTGTTATGTTGTTTTATAACCACAAGTCATAAAAGATTCAATCTTCTTAGCTATTCCCATCTGTCGTCATTTCCCATGAATGGGACGGAATGGACTAATGCTATATGGCAATGTTTTCCAAAAAGCGAGTGTGAGAAACTGCTCACTCTGGGACTCAACTCGTAAAAGACAATAAAAATGAGTTCCATTCTGGTGATTGCGGATTTGTTATCAAGACTGTCAGGCAAGAAACAAAGCAGTCTTACACAGACTTCGCTCCGCTCCAAAGTATTGCAAATGGACATCAAAACAATAAGCTGTGCAATACACAATAAGAGTTTGATATCGTATTCCTCTTCCCACTGAAAGTTTTGTTGCCGTGCTTTTACGAAATTCATAGTTCTGAAGTCAACGAGCAATTTCCGATTTGGATTCCCATAACTCTTCTTTCGCTTATCGATCCGCCCAATTCGAGAAAGGAAACGGCCATTGTTTGCTTAATGTCGTAATGTTCGAGCGTCATGTTTCCCACCGAAAACTTCATTTTTCAGTGATTGCTCGAGCACGCGAAGGGCGGCTCGACCCTTCCCGTCATGGACTACATCTCAAGTTTCGACATTCGCTTAGCCAAAGAGATTTACTATGCCGGCGAGAAGATCAGCGGCAGCGTTTTGCTTGAGAACATCGAGAACATCAAGATAAAAGGTTTGTGCTCGGCTTTCGGCCTCTTTGCTCTCGGCCGATGCACCAATAATGCGCCAGAGAGCCCACATTCGGTTCGGTTCGTGTTTGCAAGGCATCACGTGCAGCCGACATCAGTCGACGATTCCTAGCTAAGTGATGGAGTTGTAGGAATCCGAGTGCTGCTTCGTGGAAAGGTGCACGCCACGCTGAAGGTGGTGAAGTCGGGTGAGAGACGGACCATCAAAGATGACCAATACGTGCTTGACGAAAAAATGCTCATTTGGGGCAAGGGTAAGCTTGTTTGAGTACCTGTAACCCACTTGATGATAAAGCACCGTAAATGGCCACTTCGCTCAAAGCCTCCACAAAAGTTGATGCGCATCAATCATGGCTGAAGATCAAACTCTTACGGTTTCATTTGAACCACGAGTCTTTATGCTAAGTTTTGAAGCGGGCATCTAAATGCTAGACGCATTATATTCTCCCAATCTCAAATCCACTCATTGGCTCTTTTTCACCTGTATGTACTACAGTCATTGCATGAATAAAAGGGAGCTTACATTTTCATTTCGCATGACTAAAAGTGCTTATGAGGAATTGGTCAGAACTCAACCCAGTCATACCAAACAAGCTATATATCATCGGACTCGCCTTGAAACCCTGATTCCAAATATATGCTTATTATCCACTGAACGAAGGAAGGAGTTCTGGAAGGAGTTTTGGTTTAAATATGTGAAATCATTTAAGTCTCAACGGATTAATTCGTTGCAAATCAGCCGCGCTTAATTACAGTGATTATGAGTATTCTCAATACAATAAAGAAGGACATTTATCAAAAACCTAAATAAATGTTTAAGTTTTTGTGAAGTGTGCGCTACAGAATACTTGACAAATCGCACACATTTAAACGCTTGTCACTCCTTCCTCCTTCCAGATAGTTGTTCGGCAGATACTAAACACATGTTCAAGATCAGTGTTTTAAGACGAATCTGAGGATATATAGCTTGTTTAGAATGGTTCGGTTAATTCTGATTATCTCCTGCTTAGCTACACCTACTCAGTTGTGATCTCATGGATGTCCTAAACACTTAAAGTATGAGAGATATTGTTGCTCATTGCGCTTTCTTCCATGGCTTATCGTAGAAACCCGTAAAAATAGTGCTGTCGTTAAGTGCATCCGTAATGGTTTGGGGTTACCAGGGAGATATCCATGGACTTTTGCTTAATTCTCACAAAAAATAATGACAATCGAGATGAAAGAGTACATTGTGAGAAGGTTATCGTACGTACACAAAGACCGCGCGGGAACGATCGAGCGATCACTTGAGGGGGGGGGGGGGAGGAGGGGATAAAATTCTAGTGAACTAGTTGAAGGTTGCAGTATGACATCATGCACTCCAGACTTCGAATTGAAGTCGCTCACAAAAAGACACTTCTGCTTGCAAGACCTGCACACAGCTAGCTGTCACAACTGAACAAGAACAAGACGAGCTTTTTGAGGGTTCATTCACGCAGAACATAATGATCTTGCTGTGTCACCGCTCTTGCGATGATGTAGGCGGTATAACAAGCTTTCTTAAAGGTAACACACTTTCATCCATAAGCATGTTTGAATAGCCAAAACACAGGGGCTAGTTTTACTATCATGTTGAAACTACCATTTTTTTCAACTTGCACCGACTTGACTAACAAGGGAAGGTTACTTACCTAGATGCGTCTTTTAAGATGGGACACATATACTATACATATATAGAATTAGCTGAGCGCTAATCAAATATGTTATTACTAACTGCAAGCATCTATGGAGCGAGTTATGGACACTTTTCTGGGCAAAATTTGCGTTCATAGATATACTGATGCTAAGGTATCGACGTCTATGGTTTTCCTATCGTATAATGCTCCCTTTGAGGATCAAAAGACTCAATCTGATGATAGTCATTATCCTAGCACTTTTTGAGCAGAATCCTTTCTACAGGCCGTCTTACCATACTCAAAACTAAGTCAATTACTAAAAGTAGCAATTACTAAAAGTAGCAAGCTCATAACTCGCTTCAGAATGACACTCCAGCTGAGAACTGCATACTTGGAATGAGCGTTGAAAGCTAATTCCGAATACACATATGTGTCTCATTTCAAAAACCGAATCTAAGTTAGTATCCTTTCTGTATAAGTGGAAATTTGTGACCTTGTTTTTTGAAGGAATACCTAGGTCTTTCGTTTGCTGCCGGAGTGTGCATAACACATTTCGGAAACAAGTTTTCATATGAGTTTTGGACATTAAATACCAACTTGTGACATGTACGATGTGATATGAGTTGAAAGAGAATGGAGAACAGCTTGAATTGAAGCTTATTATATTTTTCACATATTTGAAATATACTCATGCAAATTGTAAGGTCTTACTTGAACTGCATTTGGAGAGAGGAAAGTTTCCGAACATTGACTTTTGACGGAGTTTTTGCCTTAGTGAGAAGACCAACCGTAGTCTAGATATAGGAAAACAAGTGCTAAAAGGCTGTACCAAAAATGAGGATGATCATTAATGATATTGTTTCAAAGTTGAAGCCCAGATTTCGAAACTGTATCAGACTGAACCGGGTATTTTACGCCACTATTTTTAAAAAACCTATGCTTCTGTCTCGATGTTTTTGCTTGTGATCAATTTTATTATGAGAAACAATCATGTAAGTTCTAACGCTTTTTTGTGGCTCTATATAGTTCTCA
This sequence comes from Cylicocyclus nassatus, assembly GCA_958299035.1. Taxonomy (NCBI): domain Eukaryota; kingdom Metazoa; phylum Nematoda; class Chromadorea; order Rhabditida; family Strongylidae; genus Cylicocyclus; species Cylicocyclus nassatus. Next base: position 52,620,963 of record CATQJL010000316.1, on the reverse strand, counting down.
TCGCAAAGACAAAAATGTCAAAAAAAGACAAAAACAAACAAACAAAAGACAGAATCCGTTTTTAGCAGCCAAAATTCAAAAACTATGCACTGATGTCCAGAACAACTAGTTAGCACTATAAGTTTTTGCACCTTCGCTCTGGGTGAGCAGACCGTGTGCTGATTGAGAGGGTGCGTAAAAGTTATGACTTTTGAAGAAAATGCTAACAAATCAAATCTGCCGGTTCTATACAGTTCTCGAAACCCATAACTTTGAGCAGAGCAGTCGGTCAGCACAAATTTTGCTTAATCAAAAAGCTAGGCCACAAACATGTTACCAAATGTTCTGAAGTTTATTGCATAGTTAGATAAAAGACAGGCTCAGAACCAAAGAAATTGAGTGGATCCTTCTTTTAATTTTATCTATGCATTCGAGGTTTTGCAGAGAACCGCCAAGGTGCTAACAAAAGTAAATGATCCACATTTCTAATGTATTCAATGACTGGTGAAACCATTTTCGTAGGAAGAGGTTGCGATTTTTTTAAAATTGGCGCGACAGAGCTTTCGGTTCCAATAGATTTCTAGCTGAACTGAAAGCTATGATTTCTAACAGACGCAATTTCCCCTCCCCCATACTTCAATGCATAGGAAACATTCACATAGACCATACATGCACAAACCTAGTAAAATGCATAAGATACAAGAAAAATCATAAATGGAAAGTGAAAGGCCCTCAGTCTCTCAATCTAGCTTAGACTTTTCCATCTTGTACATGCACTGGATCCGGAAATAACAAACAAGTTCGAAAATCTCGAGAACTTGCTCACAAACCTAATATAAGTTGCAGCTATAATGATATCAAGCTTCGATGAAAATTCATCGGTAAGGAATAGCTTCCACATCCAAATATTGCATTACTCCAATGTATACTCCCTAAGTGCAGCTGCAGATAACTCTAATCACAGCTGCTTTGCAAATTGTGCGTTATTTGCAGAATAAGCTATCCATTGCAATCAAATGACTACATTTAGCGTTCCAATACTTATTTCGGCGTCATTGTATATTTATTTATGGTTTTATCTCATTTCCTTTCAGTCAATTTAAACTGACGTTTGAGATTTCAGACAAGAACGACGAGTCCGAAGCTATCCCCATCCTAGCCAGAGGACTACACCAATTCCCTTTTTCTTTCGACCTGCCACAAAGTACATTGCCTTGTTCATTAGAAAGTAGGCATGGGACGATTCGCTACTACATCAAGGTGAGAAAGTGTATGCCTTTCTTCTTTTCTGCTGGACACCTCGCATAGCAAGGAATCCTTGCATTTGGATAAACAAGACTCTTGATTGGGCAAGGAAGCCGTTGGTTTACATTGAAGAAGTTGATTCATGTTGACGACGTTCATAATTGTGTACTAAAATCCAAACACACGTAGGGGAGAGTTGATGTGTGTATAAAAGCTCATTTCTACAATTGAAAACATTCAGTAAATTGTAACAGTTCAGAAATATTCTCGTACTATTGGCCTGTTTCTTGAAGACCTTTTTTTTTTGAAGTTTTGCCATGGGCTTTCAGAGATGCTACGAGGTTGACCTCATTTAGGAGGTTACTCTCATGAGAAATTAGGAAAATAACGGAAAATTTGGGTGCCTTGATTTGTTGCTGGCATTTAACGTAGCCTGAAAAACAACGATTATGCTGATTAAGCAGTAGATCAACAAGCAACTCTTAGAGACTTGCAATATTCCGGATTGAGAAAACTTCATCATGTTTCGGCCAGTAAGATTGTAACTGAAACACACTGCTTTGAGATATTCAATTGTGTTTATCTTCTTTATACTCCTTATCTCTATTTTCGCCAGTATATATCGTGCATATTCATTTCTACATACATTGAAGGTGTATAAGCAAGTAGGAATACATAAAAACAATGCCTTTGTGATGATCTACAAAAGCAGCGAAATGTTAAAGCTGGAGAAAATTGCGGTACTTTCCCGTTATCTGGACCCACTTCTCACTGAAGGACATTGCCTCTTTCCTTGTACCAATTTTGGTCTTAACTTCAGAGCACACCTTTGATAGTCCAGAGATAGGGCCTCAAAAGTGACGGTTGTTTGATATCTGTCCCTCATAAAAAGTGAAGGTTATTCACATAAAATCAGAGAAGAACAAAAGATGCAAAACATTCAATAAAAGCAAAAGAATTTCTTGAAAATCGGCTAGAAACGCCGCAATAAGTTTGAAATCTTTCATTTGGCGGCATTGCAGTTTTCGCTCCAGGACCAATCCACAACCGGTTGAAAACGAGGAAAAGCTAGTTTTTTCTTTGTGTTTATTCTAAAACGCCATGTTTCAGAAGTAACGATTATCGAGAGAAGATAAACAAGAAAATAATTAGTTTTGAAGACACGGAGTTTTGCTTTTACCAAATCGAAATGCGCGTCAAAGCCAACCTAGTTTTTGATGCGTCCTTTGAATTTTTACCCCGCATCGTGGTTCCCGTTTTCTGGGACGTTGTCTAAATTGTAGCGCTCACTATCGTAAGCAATAATCGTCCAAGCTGGAAGAAAATCTTTGCGAAAACACTGGAACAGAAAGTTATAGAAAAACGCAATTTTTACGATTTTTCACAAAAAAAATTCGCCTTAATCGAAGCGATAGGCACTGGGTCGTTGTCTGTATTATGAACAAAGCAAAACATATAGAATGCGCGAAAAAAACCCGTGGGAAGAGTTAAACTAGGGGGAAAAACAAGGGATTCTCGAACAAGGTTTTTGCCGGATTTCTCGTTCAAATCAAAGTATATGGTTTTGGGACGTTGTCAGCGTGAAAGTAGAGATCAAGACCTATAATTTGATCTATAGCTTGCTAAAATTGAGTTCGAAACAACGAAGAAAAGTGAACCAGAGCTAATTGTCCCGCGCCCCGCTTTGGGGTAGCGAGGTAGCGCGCTGCGCGCGGAGACAGGCCAGAGCCAACGGAGCATTTGGTCTGGTCGTAGGTGTCCGTGAACTCTCAACGAATCCCTATAACATTATATATCCTTCTGATCGTCATGACACGACGAGGAGTACTAATAACGTCCCAAGTGTTGAAAATCACTCATTGACGAGAAAGACCAGCATTTTCGTGCACGAGTCTCTGCGCAAGATTTGAGCGCAGTTTCGCGTTTTTGTTCATCTCCAACAGCTTCCCTAAACTTCTGAAACTCAATTTTGGTCAAATAAGAGGTTAAGTGAGATATGTTGTCCTGAATTCGGGAGAGGCGTTCCAGAAACCTTATTTTTAGCGTAGAACAGGCTATAAAAACGCAAATTCTCGGTTTCGCTTTTGAAGGTTGTGTCCTATCATGGCGCTCAAAGTGAAGGTTACCAGAGTATATGGCTTTATGTATCGAGGGTATGCTTCAGAGAAAGAAGTGCCAACCTCCTGCCACGTGTCAAAAAAATTAACATGTCATCTACACATGGACAGGTTTTCCAAGAATCTGTTTAGCCTACCTACCAATATAACTTCAAATTTTGATCAATGACGACCCTATTTTTATTCAAGGTTCCAAAAATGAGCAGAGAATAACATATTTTGTTCAATGAACACATCAGATTCGCCCAAAACAGAAGACTGGGCTATCATATCATTTGAGCGACGAAACACGCAGCACCTAGGTACTTAAAGCCAACATACTTTCTTAGCATGCGCATAACGGAAATCATTTCAAAGATACTATGGAGTAATTGCTGAAAGGGACAAAAATGTTTCAATAAACATGTCAGAATGAGAGTAAACTTATCAATTTTCATCCTGACATGTGGCAGGGCGGTAGTCATGGCCCAGCACAGATGGTATGGGCTCAGACTGCACTTGTTTTTGAAGTTAGAAGCAACGGGGATATCGTTTTTACCTAGAAGTCCTCAGCGGAGCACCGAAAAGAAAGAGATGAACATGTTGGGATTTACGCGTTGAACGTGTTCTTCTGCTAGCGCGCGAATTTCAAAAGCGGGATGACACAAATGGCTTGTTTACAATGCACAAACAATCGCATGACACCAAATTTGGGACATGCGTATACGATATTACTCCAAACTACATTATGTAAAAGATTTCAAAACTTATGTGTCCTAATACCCGTTTCCGAATTTGTTGGTTTCTAAACCAAAATACCAAGCATAAATATCGGCGAGTTCACATAAGTTTTGAACCTTTTGAATTTGGACGATTAGAACGCTCAGAAATCTTTCATGTAGCGAAGAGAGCGAATCAAACCATTGCCTCTCCTCTTTTTAAGAGCCAAAAATAGTGTAAACCTACGCACTGACAGATATAGCTCCACTCCCATGCGGTGTCCTTTGAACTATGCGGCGAAATACGCATCATCAGATTGTTGAGGCGCAGCTTCGGTTGGTCTAAAAGGTTTTCAACATTCTGAGCACTGAAACGATATTATATTCAATGACAAAGCCTTTGATCAACTCAGAATTTTTTCTTGCTTTTTTGTTATACTAGGTACCTCAAAAGGCGCTTTCATCGCTTTTTCTTGTTATGTTGATTGAATAAGGGTTTTCCTACGACTTTTATGTCGAAAGGGACTTCGTAAATTATCGCGAAGTCATGGGGGACTTCGTTTCCAGAAATGCTCCAAACAACGCGTGACGGGCCCTGGAGACAGTCATTACAGGATCTACGAAGAAAATTTGTAGGCTAAAGCAAGTATTTTATGAGACCGTTAAAAAATAGGTCCGACAAAAAGTACCAAAATCACACAGTTCAAGTTTGTCAAGAAATATGAACTGTGTGAGTGTTTTTCACTGAGAACAAGCCTGGTAGCAATGATTTATGCAACACTGAATCTCCTCTTTTTGAATAACATTTGAAAAAATTTTTTACTGTCATGACATTATTATTATTCATTACTATTTGCACTATCATTTTTTACTATCAAAATTTTTTACTATCATGATGTTGATAATACGAAACATCTGCTCAGGTCATCATCGATGTTCCGTATGCGTCTTCTCCTCAAGGCATCAAATACTTCACTATCATAGGCCCTCACATCGATTGCATGGAGGAAAAATACCTGGTTGGTTCCCTTCTTGGGCCACTGATCCTCTTATTTCATCAATAGGTCTTCGAGAAAGCACCTACCGCCACCCTTCAGCAAACAGTTGAGGTTTGTTGATTTGGCTTTTTCAGAGCTCACTATCGGGACAAGATCGTAAGACAACCTGCTGTTGGTGTTGTCGACGAGGGGCTCTGGCTCTACGGGTGGTTTTGGATCGCACCGCTTATGTATGCGGGGAGAACGTCCGAATAAGGGCTCAGGTAAGTCAGACAGTTCTCTCCGTTTTCTCACCATGGTTCTCTTCCAAATTCTAAATGACTTGATCTTACAGTCAGCGACGGCATAATCTGAGGGCTTTTGCTTTCTCATGAGAGGCGCTTTCGGCTGGGAACATATCCCACGCAATTTCATTCGCAAAGCGATTTGGCAATACTCCAATTGGTCCAAACTCATCGTAAGGGGTTTCTGAATGTACGGCAGATAGGGCATTTTATCAACCTAATACTGCCCTACTCAGACGTATATGATTGATTCTAATATGTCGGTACTCCATTTGGGAAAAAAAACATAAACGTCCAAAATTCCTTCCGCTCCTCATTTTTTTATTCGAAGGTTTGAGAAATGCCTTAACGAGCATTACATAAGGAAAACGAAAAAAATTGTTTTCGCGAAATGGCTAAAATGTTGAACAATTTCTTTATGTTCTTTATGCCAGCATTCAATCTCGAAGATATTTACAAGTTTTTTTTAAAACGGTCAATACTCAGCGCTGGTGAATTTTCTCAAATCAGTATAAGTCGTTCGATTACTCGTAAAATCAATAAGTGCCCTAATGCGGAGAAAATTGAGCGCAATCAGCAATGCTCTCTAGTAGCGCAGATGACAAAAAATTTTGACCATTTTTCGCCTGCATAGATTGGAATCTGAGTGTGCTGGACTTGAGAAGTACCGAATTCAATTCACAGGTGGAGAATCGACAATCGACACCTCAAGCGATCCTGATGAGGCTAATCCAGCACGTGGAATTCTTCATCGACAAAGGTGTACTTGGCGAAAGCAAGTCTGTCACTTGTCTGGTTTTCGAGCACAAGTATGTGAGCAGTATCTTGATGTAGCGTTCGGAGTTTCTGTTTTCTTGTAGATCACCTACAATCCCACCGAATTCACAAGGAAAGTACGACTCCACCTTGGAGCAGCCTATACGCCTGCCCGTAGTTCCTCCTACGTTGATTGGAGTTTGTCGTCTTGTACAGATCTACTACATCCTTCAGGTAATTATTCATATAGTATTCATTCCTAAAGACAGATTCTCAACGTTCAGGTTTGTCTCGTTGATGAAAAAAACAACGAGTGTCTTCATCTTGAGTTTCCCATAACAGTTGCAACCGTGCCATATCGAATACCAAACGCACCTCAGCCGCCCATTGACTACGGTATGTACACGCAATCTCGCATACCAGAATTTAATGCTCACCTCACTAATTACCGTAATTCAGACTTTTGTGCCAACCATGTAGAAGGCGGGAAATACGTTTCTCCAGAGTTTAGGCTGGGGCAAGTGTATGATGGAGAGATCAACGAAGAAGGCCGTGAAGAAGAGGTTCGTGAATTTGCTTCTAAACATTGAATGTTCACAGTCGCTGACTACTGCGGTTATGGCAGCAGCTGTCTTTCACTGATTTTATTTACAACTTTCACTGTCGAAAAACGGCTAAGAGCTGATTTTGACTACCAATCCTTTCCAACCTAAAGGTTTTGCATAATTGGATTGCAGAAATCACTTAAAGTTTTGCATAAGACGTACTCGTACTGTAAGCTATTCCAAGCTGCTTCGTTTTTGCATAGTTTTGTGCATGGGAAGTGCTTTTTGGTAAATATACGGCATTAAAAATAACTGGGCCATCTAAGGTTTGCTGATTTTGAACAGGCCCGCCAAAAATATAAAGACTTTGCAACGAAATCTGAAAAACAAATGACGTAAATTGTCAAATTTCTTTCTCCTAATAGGCAACGTTTTGCTGATTAAGCTCTTCTCCGAAAAGATTGTTTTTAAGAAAACAGAAAATTGACTTCTGGCTTTTTCGACATTCAAGCTCTTCTTAGAAAGGCTCCACCAGCACACATTTTGTTCACAAGGAAATGGTCAGAAGTCGAAGTGGCCAATCTAAGCAAGCTGCCAACCATTCGATGCAGCATTCAAAGCTGATTCAGATCTGTATTCCATATCTGCTTAGCGCTTTGTGGCCGAAGTTATGAGCAGTTTTATTGTAAAAAAAAATCGTACAGGAAAATTGCGAAATTGAGCACATTATTGTACTTTCGGCTCACCCTTGGGCTTTATGAATATAAAGTAACTTAGCTGCATGTTCTGGCTCAGCCTTAATCCGAATATGGCTCTATGCTGCCAAATTTGCACTTTGCATGCATGATTTCTTAGCAAAATAGCGGCATTTAACGGCTCATAACTTTGCCCGCATAGGCGCTGAGCAGATATGGAATACAGATTCGAAGTTAGCGTTTTATGTTGCATCTGATGGTATGCAACTTGTTTGAATTGGCCACTTCGATTTCTGACCATTCCCTTGTCAGTTAGAGAGAGCAGGCCACAAAACTCGTGACACTAATTCTTTTTTGAATTTTATTGCACAGTATTTAGATTACTAACGGGTCTGCTCAAAAACACAAAAACTCAAACACAAAAAAATTTTTTCATTTTATCTCTGCATCTCTGCAAAAAGAGCTTACAAAAATATAGATTTGCTCTCTAATAGTGCCCATGAATAAGATTATTGTGGCAGAAAGGATTTACGGGTTTTTGAAAATAGTGAGACAGAGCTTTCGGTTTCATCTTATATATAAAGCTGAACGTCTATTTGTATGTCTGTCTGTCTGTATGTCGAATAGAAAATTTCATTTCTGAACCGATTCGGACCAAACTTTGCACACATACACTTCGGGGTCGGATGGTGTCATAGGCTACTTTTCGTCATCGATCAATATCGACTTTATTGATTTTTCAAAAAGTACGAGCTATGGGGCTGGGAGTTGGCACAGGGGGGTAAGTGAGCATGCTGATTACGAATATATTATTAACAGGTCCGGGCGGAGCCGGGTTTGCCAGCTAGTAATATAGTAAATAGGTGTGCCCATCTCATGAATCAAACGTTAATCGAATATCCACTGTTCAAATGTTGTCTGGCCATCAAGTCCTTTACTACATTCTGTAAATAAAGTTATTGATTAGTTTGTCCGCACTTTCTCGCACAAACGATCGAAACATTGCGGAGTTTCCCTCAAAGCTATGCCTAATCAATGATGTACAAATAATTGAAGCGTTAACATATACTTACTCTTTTGAGCGCTTGTAAATGTTTGGGATTCTGATGATCAGGGCAATGTGATTTGCTTTTTGTCGTAATGCAGTACGCAGTTTTGAATCTATCAATCCATTTGGACGTTAAGCGATGAAGTTGGTATCCTACATATCTACAACTTTCTCTATACGTTATTCGTCTACTAGCTGGGCTACAGGCTCTGATACGTTTTCGAACGATAATTACTCTTGTGAGCAGCACATACTCTCCAGCACCAAATCCTAGTCCGTAGCTCCAAGTTTGCAAAAAAAATTGATAAAATCAAGTTATGGATATTTTTACAAACGGTTACTACAGTGCTGGACAAAATTACAGGTCCACTCTAAAAAATGCCATAACTCACTCTGTTGTCAATAAAATGCTCCAGAATTCGGTACAGCCGTGTGTTCACCAGCCTACTATCAGTCAACAAAATGGGTCTTGCTTTCATTTGGTTATTCAAGAAATAAAACAAACATTTTGAAAAAAGTAGGCTTGAAGCCTGGTCAAAATTATAGGTCCAGCTGACGTTTTAATTATTGAAGCACTTCTTAGCTTACGAATGTTTCTAGGTAGGTACACATCCAAAAGCGTTAAACAGCTGCTTTAGTCAAGGTGTGCCATACCTTCAAAAGAACCGATTATTTGCTTTTTTGTGCCTTGAAAGTGCTTTCACATGTATTTCGTTCGAGGAATCTGATTTGAGTAGGAAACTCTGCAGCTTCTATGCAGGATTGGAAGCGACGGGGTTTTATCTATCTTCCGGATGTTTTGACGCTAGCATTGAGGAAAAAATCCGACTTTTTGCTGCTGAATTAAATCAGACATCGACTTAATCGGGAGCACAAGCCTCAGTTTCTGCCCTAAAACCCTTAATACAAGATATTGAAGAAGCATTCTATACCAAGACTAAAACTGTTCGCCATACTCGCAAATGTTCACAAAGCTGCCTTGCTTCTTTTTCGAAAACATGAGTTGCGCAACCTAATAATGGTGTTACTCACTTCCAAAATAGCTTGCCATGTGCTACTTCATTTAGATTTTTGAAGGTAATTCAATTACTAGATAGTGGTACAGCTTGTACTGTATGCTAGCACATGATTCTCCTGAAAATTTTGGTCGGAGCCACAATTAGCTTTGGTGCTTGTCGTAATCATCTGCAAGGTGATTTCAGTAATGATACTTGAATGCTAGGATCACTAGAAAGTTGTAACCATGGAATACGGACTTCTTTTCGTAGAAACAATGCTTTACTTTATTTAATGCTCCTGTGGACATTGTAAAAAAAAGTTTGAAAGCAGAAATTTGAGCTCAGCATTGCAGTATTACCAACGTCGGATTTGCTTCAACAACAAAAAGTCGGATTTTTTCCTCGATTCTCACGTCAAAAAGCATCCAGAAGGTGGATGAAACCCCGTCGCCTCCGATCTAACTCAGAAACTGCAAAATTTCTTAGCCAACACAGGTTTCTGGAACGAAATACATGTGAAAGCATTTTCAAGGCAAAAAAGCAGATAATCAGTTCTTTTTGCACAGTTTGACTAAAGCACCTGTTCAACACTTTTGAATGTGTACCTATTCAAAAAAAATTGGAAGCTAGGAAGTGCTTCAATCAGTAAAAACTCCAGGTGGATCTATAATTTTGACCAACCTTCAAACCTTTTTTTTTCAAAATTTTTGATTTTTTCTTGAATAACCATACGAAAACGAGACCCGCTTTGACGACTGATAGTAAGCTGGTAAGCACACGGCTGTACCAAATTGTGGAACATTTTATTGACAACAAAGTGAGTTATGGTATTTTTTAGAGTGGACTTGTAATTTTGTCCAGCACTGTACGATCTTAGCAGCATTGCGCTTACCCCCTGTGCCAACTTTCAGCCCTAATCAAAGTTTGTGGAAAAACAATAAAATTCATAAAGATTAATATCATAAGTGCGAGTGTATGTGTGCAAAGTTTGGTGGGGACTGGTTAGAAATGGAATCTATTCCCCGAATACGTGCAGACACACACATAGATACACATGCAAACAGATCAGTATTATTCATAAGACTATCCAGATAGGAAGCAGTGGAGACAAAATTTTGCGTTCTTATAATATTGGTTAATGGAAGGGGGGGGGGGGGGAGATGAACAGGAGGAATGTTAGCCATTAGCCAGCCAGTGAAGGGATAATTTACTTTCAAAACATCTTATTTTTGTTGTACCATGCTTTGCTTTTGCACTTGAGCGGTTAACTTCGAGGTTTCCAATAGCAAGGGAGTGATACTTGATGACCATGACCATTTGTTTGAGATGTACAATCTTTGTAACAGAGACAGGCCCTAGTGCAATCACTCAACTACGCACGGGTTCTTCAGTATGGTGAGACATGTGACTACTGCGCACAACAGCGCCGTCCTAGTTTTAGTCACTCTTCTTCTCTTCTTACTTCTCACTGCTTGTCCTGCTTATTGACTAACACTTCCTAAAAACTCAAGAACAAAAATATCTTTGCGCGGAAGAACGAAACTATGGAGATTTGTGCGACGAAATATAGACAGGCGAACAAGCCAGTTTATATGCTTAGATGGAAAAAATTTAGAAGTGAACCAAAAACGAAAAAAATGACGCATGCATGGAAGGCGATGTTGTGCGCAGCATGATCCCACTATACTGCAACAACTGTAGTGTTTCTGCGAAAGTGTGTGGTTGCACTAGCGAAGCACTAGCATCATGGAACGCTCAGTTATGCCCCAAAAACAGCAACTAAACGTTACGCTAAAGCCAGATACCATTGTCTTACCATTGTCAAATACGTCCAACTTCGTTCACTTGGTTTATTTTACTGACCTCGGACAGGGCTAGAATCTCGCGGAAAAAATACCTGATTTCTGTGTCGTTCCTCAATTTCATGCATAGATTTGGTAACAACATTTCCAAGCGTATATTGTTCTATACATCACTTTACAAAAGACTATGTCATGTTTCTTCTCCTTGTTAGTGCGATAAGTTGCATCACAGATTTATCATTGCATTTTAAAACCACACATTGCCCCTTCTTGTGGAATTTTTTAGTTTCTTAGCTTTTCAAGTTCGCTTAGCTGCCTTGCGACTTTTCAAGTTGACTTATTCTTATATTTTGAATAATCTATACATGTGGTCCAATATCTTTTGAAATTGTTGAATTACAGGTCGTCCTCTATCGTCCTGTCTATGCAAAACTGGCAGATAGACGTGTCGCATCACCACCAACAACGAAAGAGTTTCGTTCTGGATCAGTAAGTTACCTCGATAATGTTTCAAGTAACCTTGAAATCAGTGCTAACTTCACATTCCACACGATCTCGGACACAACCCAAACTCAAATGCACCATTAATTTGAATTTTTTCTGATTAATCCTTGGTGAACCTTCGGGCCCCCCAGGTGGCTCTGTTCGGGTGACTCCTGTTGGGCTTAAACATTCGCAAAAACGTCAACGTGCTGTTTGAGTGCCTTCAAAGAATGGGCTTCTATCCCATACACTATTAGTCGGATCACGCATCCTTTGCTTTGCCCTGTTCCTTTCATCCCGAATTGGCGATTCAACTGACTCGCATAGACACACAACGAAACTGTAAAAAGTGTTACAAGTATTACTAGCTGGTACACCAGGCTCCGCCCGCCCTGTCAACACTGTGTCAAAGCTCACCATCCCTACTCCTGTACAACCTTTCTCTGTGCTCACTTCTACATGCCAATTCCCCGCTTAATTTGTTTCCAGCATGGCCACTTCTCAGATAAACGCCGGGGGCAGGCGGCCATGAGAATTTTGCGCAAGCGGGCACCGGAGAAGCAGTTTGCTGATTTCTCCCGGCCCGCTTGCAAAAATTTGGAAGAATGTTGACCAATTTTTAGACAAATGCTCGGAGAACTATCGCGGTTTTCCCATAGATTAATTGCGGCGCATTGGCCGCATTCTCGCGGTCTTTCCGCGAGAATATGCAGAATTATTGAGGGCCGCGCGGTCCTTTGTGGAGAACCGCACAGCCCTCGAGTACTTTCCGCTAAGAGAAAGTGCCCCAAACTTGAGTAATCAAACCATCGATGACACCTCCGCAGCATAGAGTGTCACATTTGCTCGACGTACGCCCGAAACTGCTTAAAAAGAGTCCGAGCGTCTGCTGTAAGTTTGGCCAGCGCTCGCTGATAGAGATTATTTGACGAGCCGGGACATTCGACAGTAAAGGAGGTGCCGCCCGCTGAAGGTTTGGCCACGCCTCAAAGTTCTGCTGACCGCCTGCAAGAAAACGCGAGTTTGCGAACCGCCTGCCCCCGCGATTATCTGAGTTATCTCCCCCCCCCCCCCTCCCTCCTTTGTCGACTCCCAGCCCCATAGCCCAATCTTTGCAAAAAATCGATTAAACTGATAAAAAAGAGAGATGACTGTAAAGACTAATATTGTATTCGTAATCAGCATGCTCACTTACCACCCTCTGCCAACTCCCAGCCCCGTAGGTTAAAAAAATCAATAAAATCGATATTGACCGATAACAAAAAGTGCCTACGACGCTCGCCCCACCCCCCCCCCCCCCGATTAGAGTTCGCGAGCATTCCAAATTGATTTTGGTCCTAAGTGAAGAACGATATTTGTGGAATGGTTCGTTTTGAAATCTTCATCCCCTTTTTCCTCAATGTTCATAAAATTAATGAACTTTCTTAGCGGCAAACTGAGCCTTCGGTCAGGTTTTGAGGGGAGATAGGGTTGCATTCAACTGATTTTGGTCCCGAGGGCCGGCGGAAAATGATATTTGTGGATTGAAGTTTCGTTTCAAAGGTTTCATCCGCTTTTTCCATAGAAATTCGCGAAAAACTCGTTTTTCGAATATTCCTGAACCTTCCTAGCGGCGAACCCAGCCTTCCGTCAGTTTTGAGGGGAGTTAGATTTCAGTAAATGTGCTTTGTAGGCAAGCAATGAGCGAATCCTGCTGTCTTGGGAGGAAAACGCTGAGGGGGATTTAGAATTCTAGGTTTGAAAACTGGGCCAAAAAATACTTTTAACTTTTCCTACTTTGAGAGCATCCTACTTTTGAATCTGAAAGAGCAAAGGGCAGGGCCAAATTGGTCTTGCTGGCAAGTCAAGGGATTTATGCGTCAAGACCCTTTTGAGTTCTTGAACTCCACAGATAAATATCAAGAAAAAACTTTGCCGAAAGATGCTTTTAAGGTTGCCTATTCCAGAAAAAACCTGCTTTTGCCTTTGAAAGAGAAAAAAGCAGAGCAAATTTGGTTTTACTGGCATAGAAGGCCAGGCAGTTTATGTAACAGGACACTTTTTTAAAAACAATTCTTAGCTTCAAGATACTCTAAGAACATCCTACTTTTGACTTCAAAAGAAAAAAGAATAGGGCAAACTTGGTCTCGCTGACAGATCTAAAAATTTTAAAGATACTTTTTCTAGGTGTTCCTAAGCTTCACAAATGATTTCAAAAGACTCTGCCTAAAAACACTTTCGAGGTTGACTACTCTAGAAACTACCTGCTTTGCCTTTAAAAGAGAAAATAAGGGCGAATTTGGTCTTACTGGCAGAGAAGAGCAGAAAATTTGTATAACAGGACAATTTTTCTCAAAGTAATTCTTGTGTTTCAGAGACTTTGCTGAAGGATAATTTTGAGATTTAATACTCTGAGAACCTCCTACCCTTGCCTCCGAAAGAAGAAAGCAGGGCCCTGCTAGCAGAATTGATGAGGGACTTTATGCGACAGGATCTTTTTCTAAGAACTCCTAACTTCACAGATAAATATTCAAAAAAAACTTCACTGAATGATATTCTTGACATTCTATTCTAAAAAACATCCTACTTTTGCCTGAAAGGAAAAACTGGGACAAACTTGATTTTGCTGGCAGAAAATACAGGGAACTTCACGCAGTAGGACACTTTTTGAAACATTCTGTGTTTCGCATTTGGATCTATAAAAATTCGGGGAGTTTTTTGGGGTTATTTCATCCTAAAAACATCCTACTTCTGCCTACTTCCGCCTCCAAAGAAAAAAGAGCGAGGGCGAACTTGGTCTCGCTGGCAGAAACACCAGAGACTTTATGCGACACTTTTTCTAAGAATTCCTCGCATGAGAGATAAATTTTGAAAAACTTCGTCGAATGATACTTTTGACATTCCTTAATCTTACCCTGCTTTTGTCTCCAAAAGGGAAAAGAGCCAGGCAGACTTGATCAACTTGGTAGAAAATACCAGGGACTTAGCTCGACGGAATACTTTTTTAGCATTTGGCTTAAAAAACTTTGCTGAGAGATACTTTTGAGATTTTCTGCTTTAAGAACGTTTTCCCTTTGCCTCCAAAAAGAGAGCCTGCAAGGCTTCGTCTCGCTGGAGGAAAGACCATGGAGGTCTCGCTCCACGAAAAGACAAGGGACTTTATGCGACACTTTTTTTTAACAGTTCCTAGCCTCGTAAAACTTTGCGGAAAGGAGCCTTTGAAATCTTACACTCTAAGAGTTCTCTATTTTTGTCCTCAAAGGAGAAAGGATTAAGGGTACTGGTTCCGCTGGCAAAAAATATCACTGTATCTGTAGCTTTGGTCTTCTCTTTCAAAGAACAAGCTTAACACTTTTCAAGGCATAGCAATGTCCCTAAAATCAATTTGGGCTTCGATCTAAAGTAGCAGTCCTTTATTAGAAATGATATCTTTGCTGATTTCCAATGATTAGATCTAGGAACTGGGAGGTTTTGGGAATAGGATTTCTGCGAGGATGGTAGTAAAGATGGAATGCAGATGATTTCCCGCTATTGAAAACTTGTTCTTTCAGAGCGTAGTATCTTGTTTGTACTATCAGTTTGACTAAAAAACAAATTCGGTCGTTTTAACGTTTGCAGCAAAGTTACAATTTGATTTATCTAAACAATGTACGGTACCACTGAAAAGCGCAAATCAAGGGGAATTGGATGGTCTACTCTATTTGAGCGCCACCTAATATTTTGACAATGAAATTGCGAGGAAAGAGAGATAGTCACATTTTCTCATCTGATTTTCAGCTAATGCTCCGAAAACGAGTCGAAGTTGAGTGTAAAATGCAGGACTGCCATTCACACACCAAATTCTGAAATTTCCAACAACTCCTACGACCATAGATGGTCAGATTCAAGATCTTGAATGCTCAAAAAACTGACTTCCACGCGCAAATGCCTGACAATTCTCCCAATTTCGGCTGCAGAGCAGATCACAATCTCCATTGTAGTTCGCCATGTAGCCAAAGGATTTATATATTTAACTGCCGTATAATTCATCCGTGCACTCACTATTGGCTAAGGACGAAACTTAAAAATTCAAAAAAGCGATTTTCCAGAGGTCGTATCATATAAGGGCATAACTGTCATTTTTCGATGATAAGAAATTCTGACTAATTGATATGTAAGAGTAGAAGGCTGAAGCTACCTCTTCGCAAAAAACCTTAACGGAATGGCTGCTTCTGAATTGTTATGGAATTTCGAATCTGCAAGTAATCGAACTTATTTATTAGTCAACCTGATATTATTTACAACTCGCGAGTCGTTTAGAGAAGGAAATGAGTTCAAACCTATTTACAATGGCTCCCGAACGTACTTTAGGGAGTCGGTGTAAATAGGTTTGAACTCGTTTCATTTTTGAACGACTCGTGTGTTGTAAATAATATCATTTTGGCTAATAGATCAGTTCGATTACTTGCAAATTCGAAATTCTATAATAATTCAGAAACAGCTATTCTTCCGTTAAGATTCATTGCGAAGAAGTAGCTTTAGCCTTCTATTCTTACATATCAACTAGTCAAAGTGTTTTTATCACTGAAAAGTGACAGTTGTGCCCTTATATGGTCGGACCTCTGAAAAATCGCTTTTTGATTTTTTAAGTTTCGTTCTTCTTGTTAGCCTATAATGAGCGCACGGATGGAATTGTTGGTTAAATATATAAAACCTTTGGCTACATGGCGAACTACAATGAAGATTGTTATCTGCTGACTGTGGATTTCTGCAGCCGAAAATGGGAGCATTTCCAGGCATTTGCGCGTGGAAGTCAGTTTTTTGAGCATTCAGGATGGCTTAAATCTGACCATCTATGGTCGTAGGAGTTGTTGAAAGTTTCAGAATTTGTTGTGTGGATGCCAGTTATGCATTTTACACCCGACTTCACTCGTTTTCGGAGCATTGCTTTTCGAAAATCATATGAAAAAATCTGACTATCTCATCCTGCAACAATTTCATTGTCAGAATATTAAATGGCGCTCAAATAGAGTAGACAATCTGATTCTCCTTGATTTGCTCTTTCCAGTGGTACCATAAATAATTCTTATATAAATCAATTTGTAACTTTGCAACAAACACTTATTGTTTAGCCAAACTGCAGTACAAACAAGATATTACGCTCCGAAAGAAAAAGCTTCAATAGTGGAAAATCATCAATTAATTTTTACTATCATCCTCGCAAAATCCTATTTTCAAAAACTCCAGTTCCTGGATCTGTTCACTGGAACAGCAAAGATATCATCTCTAATAAAGGACTGCTGCTTTAGACCAAAACTCAAATTAATATTATGGACAATTGCTATGCCTTGAAAGGCGTTAAGCTTTTTCTTTGAGGGAGACCAAAACTACACTGTGATATTTTCCGCCAGCGGGACCAAGTACGCCTGATCTTTTCTCCTTTGAGAACAAAAGTAGAGAACTCTTAGAGTGTAGGATCTCAAAAGTACCTTTCCGCGAAGTTCTACAAGTCTAGGAACGTTAAGAAAAAGTGTTCTGTCGCATAAAGTCCCTAGTCTTCTTGTAGTGCGTTCCTCCATGGTCTTTCCTCCAGCAAGACCAAGTGCCCTGCTATTCTCTCTTTTAGAGGCAAAGGTAAAGTGTTCTTAGAGCAGAAAATCTCAAAAGGTATCTCTCAACAAAGTTTCACAAGCCTAAATGCTAAACAATCGCGCTAGGTCTCTGGTATTTTCCACAAAGTTGATTTGCCTGGCTCTTTCCTCTTTCGAAGGCAATAGTAGGATATTCTTAGATTGGTAATTCTCAAAAGTATCTTTCGGCAAAGTATTTCAAATCTAAGAACCCTTAAAAACAGTGTTCTGTCACAGTGTCTCTGGTCTTTCTGCCAGCGAGATCAAGTTTGCCCTGCTCTTTTCCCTTTTGGGGCAGAAGTAGGATGTTGTAAGAGTAGAAAATGTTGAAAGTATCTTTCAGCAACTTTTTCAAAATTTATCTGTCAAGCGTAGGAGTTTTTAAGTGTCGTGTCGCATAAAGTCCTTGGTCTTTCTGCCAGCGAGACCAAGTTCGCACTGCTCTTCTCCCTTTGTAGCAAAAGTAGGATGTTTTTAGAGTAGAAGAACTCAAAAGTAACTCTCGCCAAATTTTTGTAAATCTAAATATGGAACACAGAATGTTTTGAAAAAGTGTCTTACTTTATGAAGGTCCTGGTATTTTCTGCCAGCAAAATCAAGTTTGTCCTAGTTTTTCTTTTGCAGGCAAAAGGAGGATGTTTTTAGAGTAAAAAACGTCAAGAATATCATTCATTCAAGTTTTTCATTTATCTGTGAAGCGTAGGAGTTCTTAGAAAAAGTGTCCTGTCGCATGAAGTCCCTTGTAGATTCTGCTGGCAGGCCCTGTTTTTTTTTCGGAGGCACAAGTAGGATGTTCTTAGAGTATAGAGTCTCAAAATTATTCTTCGTCAAAGTTTCTTAAACCTATGCATTACTTCAAGAAAAAGTGTCCTGTTACATAAATTCCCTGGTCTTCTCTGCCAGTAAGACCAAATTTGCCCTTCTTTTCTCTTTCAAAGGCAAAGCAGGTTGTTTCTATAATACTTAACCTCGAAAGCATCTTTCAGCAAAGTTTTTTGGAATTCATCTGTGAATCTTAGGAATTCCTAGAAAAAGTATCTTCAAATTCCTAGATCTGCCAGCGAGACCAAGTTGGCCCTTCTCTTTGCTCTTTCAAGGGTGTTTCCATAGTTGGCAACCTCAAGTGTATCTTCCGGCAAAGTTTGTTACTTAGAATTGCTGAAAAAATGTCCTGTCGCATATATTCCCTGGTCTTTTCTGCCAGCGAGACCAAGTTTGCTCTATTCTTTTTTCTTTCAGAGCCAAAAGCAGGATGTTCTTAGAATAGGAAATCTCAAGGCAAAGTTTAAGCCCAAGAACAGTTTTAAAAAAGTGTCGTGTTACATAAATTCCTTGGTCTTCTCAGTAAGATCAAATCTACCCTGCTCTTTTCTCTTTCAAAGGCAAAGCAGGTTGTTTTTAGGGCGACCTCAAAGTATCTTTCGGCAGTGTTTTCTGAAATTTATCTGTGGAGCTTAGGAATTCAAAAGTGTCTTGACGCAAAAATTCCTTGATCTGCCAACGAGACCGAGTTGGCCCGCTCTTTGCTCTTTCAAAGGCAAAAGACGGATTAGCTCGCGAAGTTGCCAGCAACGCCTCCTACCTTTCTCAGTATTTCTTCTATAGGGAGATTCCGGAAAACTAAGGTTCCAATGTAGAACTTTCCGAAGTCGCGCTGTCATCTTCACAATGATTTTTTTTGAGAGCAATATGGCTTAATTATAGAATCTTTGTTCTTGGTGACGTACTTGCGGAAGGAGTCGGCGACCTATTCGCGAAGCCAAATCGGGGGATTACTACCGGACCTAGTAAATCCACTGAAGGCATTCTCAAGTGTACTTCAATCTAATGAGGATTTAATACATAACAGAGGGCGTTGCCTTCCTCTTTTTGCTCAAAATATCTCATATCATGATTGTAAGAAGTTGAGCGATTCGATTTGATGCTCGTCGCTCTCTAGTATTAAGGTCAGCAACAGAATCCGCAGACACTCTTGCTCGAACTATATGTTCTTGGCACATTAGCCAGCTGTTCTTCTTCTTTGAATAATTGACTTAGTTTTCAAGCCCATCCTCGCGAAAAACCTACGGGCTTGCTTACTAATAGAATCTAATGGTTAGGCCGTGTCTCCATCAAGATGGTTGGAAGTAATGGAGCAGTTTTGATTCGATGAACTTTGTAACTTTCCGTTCTGGCCACTAAAAACCATGCAAAGCACAAGGCCAATTCTACAAAAATTTTGGACAAGGCGGAAGGTTTATTGTTGCAAAGCTGTTGCAAACCTCGACCTCCCATTGAGTTTCTGCTGTGCTCATTGCCAGTAACTCTATCAACTCTTACTTCAGCACTTCTGGCTGAATTTTAAGACTTTTATACATAGACAAAGAAGGGCCTGTAGTAAACCCCCCGGACGTCGTGACGTATAGCTCGGAGTATGCTGTGACATGTGCTGACTATCATGGAGCGAGGCTGGCAAAGCGGCTATCCTTTATCATTGCCGGCGGATGCAATCGATGCGTAGCGTCAGGGTAGTCGCACTTTGTCGCGATATGTCGCGACATATCGCGACATATTGCGACATATTGCGACATGTCGTGACGAACAAGACGGCGAAATACTTTGTCCATCATAGAGACGCAGAGACATAGCGCAAGACTAGAGCTCGACTACGCCAACCTCGCAATAGGTCGCACATGCACACAGTTCTCTATAACCCACGTCAACCGCAATCAATATCAACAGCTGATAAGCGCCTAACTGTTCGAGCAATGCGCCTCTCCCTATTCTCCAAGTACTTCTGCTGCTGCCGCTTTGGTATTTGAAAAAATGTGAGTTTATTTTAACTAAAAAGTATGTTAGACTCATACTTAGCCATATTTTTCGTACTTATGCAGTTTTTCTTCTTTATTTTTGCCATGCACCTTGTTTTAGCAAAAAGTCCCTTCTTTGTGCCAAACTTTCGCAAATTCTTGATCTTTTCATCATTCTTGGCAGTTTCGACCACATATCTTTGCTGGTTGCTGTTCGTTAGCCATGCACCTCTCGTTTCCTTTCGTTTTTATGAGAAAGGACCGTCTGGCGTTATGGCTAATGGAATAGCCCATTTTTTGCACGGACTGAATGCTGATGATAATATTTTGATTTTTCTTGTACACTTTCAATATGTATTCTACTTTAAATTCCATTTTCTTTCAAAAAGAAAATTTTACGTTCCTTTGCAAAATTCAGTTTGCCAGCAAAAAAAGATAGTGTCGCCTGGAACTTGTACCCCCAACGTCTAGCACACCGGCCTCTCACACTGGCACTGCGCTAACTACAAGCTATGTTGAGTTGTTGAGCTGTTTCACAATAATTGCAAAAGTAGTAGCTAACCCTTCAACAATACTTACGGATAAGGCATGCATATCGTTTTCCCATACTGATTTGCTGCGACTGCTCTGTTTGCTACATGTATCCTCTCCCTAGCAAAGCACGGCGTAGTAGCATACAGCGCAGCGAATGTGCGCGCTGCTAGACCATCTGTGTCGTGGCACGGAGCTGGCACGAATCTGGCACGGGCTGACACGCTCAATTTTTATTGAGGGCAACAGTCAAATATGGTCCTGCCATAGCGGATAATGGCGCTTCTTACAGCATGGTGTACAAAGATAAGCATAATTCTGCAACAGACATAGATCAACTGCGTTTTCCTATCAATATTGACGAACATGAGATAATGAGTCAAAATATGGAGAAAGAGGCGCGCACACGCGAGGATAGTTAGTTATTGGATTTCCTTTGATTGATTTACCTGCTCTGGCAAGCATAATATACTACATTCTTGCCTTGCTAAGCAAATACCCCACGGCATATATCTGTACTTATAGCGCAGCGCGTGTGACCGCTGTTATCGCGGTCATCAGCGGTTCAATGACGCGCGGAGGCGCTCGTTTTGCGGCGCCCTGCGGATAGCTCGCTATAGTCTTGCGAGATACTCCGAGCTATCACGACATAGTCCCTCTATGTTGTGACAACCACGAGGGGTTTACTACGGGCCAAGGTGTCGTGCCCGAAATGTTCGCTTGATGATCAATTTCGCCTCTCATTCTTTGAAAACTTACATAATGGAAGTTGCGCCATCCGACCAACAAAAATAGCACATTGAAATTTCCGGAATGATAGTCATCAAATGTCCCATTTCAGTTTACTCGTATTGCGGACACCTGTCAGTCAATGATTACTGAATCTAATGGTAGACGTCGTAGCGTCATCATCTCGTCGCCAGTGATGAACGAACAACGCGATTCGAAGCTACATTCACAGCAAAGCTTGAAGATCGATGCAGAAGAGGATGTCACAAATCCTCTCATTCACAACACTTCTTAGTCAATCCATCTTACTTTGAGCTATTGATCATCATGTGCCTTGTGATACTTTTCTACTTGCAAACTGTAAATACGCTGATACAAGGAACACTGCAACCAGTGGCACTTTGATCTGCATTCACTATCTCTGATCTCTCTAGAAGAAAATCTCAGTTTTTGCATGGTCTCACCATTGGTTGTTCTCTACCTGTGATAAATATCGGAATCTTTTACAACGTGACGCAAATAGGACACTCAAATAAGTGCTTGTATATGACTTGTGATGCTTTTGCGATGTGGACTGTTGCGTCCTGTATTCGATATTTCATCTGCGATTATTTCATCAAAAGCAATTCCGTCCAAGCATACGTCTGTAAACGCTCCAAGTATCGTCCGGAATAAAGCGTTACAATTTCTTGCTCTCTTCATTCTCAAGCAAAGATAGTCTAAAAACTCAAAAAAGAACTCAAAAAAGCTGGCTATTCGCACCTTGTTCTTTAAAGGTGAGGGTCACTTTTGAAAATAATACTGTTCTTAACAGGAACAGAGCCCGCGTTTAGTTTTCTTGCGCCCTCTAATTTCCACCCTGTCTTGCTTGCTGTTCCGGCGACTTTTATCTGCTTTGTTTTCTAAACCACTAGAAGAGTGACTCATACATAGGATGCCGCATCGTTACAAGAGAGCATGTTCTTGTGATTTCTATCGCATCATCAAAAAGGCAGTTTCAGCTATGTACCCGTTGTAGATCACAGCAATATCTACGGATTACTCAAAAAGGAAAGACTCATATCAAAAGCTCAATAGAAAAGTTCCAAAGACAAGGTCATACTTAAAATCGAGCTAAATCCAAAAACTAATCTTGGTGACAAAAATCAGAGTATGATTATGTTTGAGTTGTCGTTCCCTAGAGTTCGCGCTCTGGTGTGAACTAACTGGGACGTGCGGACCTGTTACTGGATAAAGAAAAGCAGCCCACAAGTTGATAACAATTACGGGCATGATTACTAATTCAGCAAAAGTAGAACCAAGTTCTGAAAATTCAGGGTTTTGCCGAACGGATATTCACCTTTTGTATATCTAATCCCCCGTTATGCTCTGACTCTTTCGACGCCAACATACTCATTCGTCTCTCATCCTGACGTCTTCTTCATTGTGTAGGGAAATTGGTTGACAGTCTGAAAACTCAAATCATCATACTGTTCTGCAGAGAGTTATGCATGGAGATTCGAGACGGGTACTATAAACCAAATATGGACAGCAGACAAAATGAGATATCGATTTTGAGATGAGTCTCCGTAAATTACGAGCGCTCTTTATGTTTTTTACTATCTCGCTATGCTAAGCTGTGTTTGTTAAAGATCTCAATTCAGAAAGCATTTTCACTGCAGAAAATGCGTTTTGAAAGAGGACCAAACGTGTAAAGTGGGATTTCGCTGGTAAGCGAGCTTTTCAGGGTCGAATGCTTTTTTTTAGCAAAAAGCATTCTTGTTTGCACATTTTTTCGAAAAAAAAACGAAAAAAATGAGGCAAAGCTTTCTTTACGAGTTTTCCAAGACATGTTACGAAAGCGGTGATTATAAAGAAAAGATAGATAAGACAAAGAAATTGATTTTAGAAAGGCAAAGTTTTGCTTTTACCAAGTTGAAATGCACGCCAAAGTCAACCTGATTTTTGGTGCGTCTTGAAAGTTTTACCCCGCATTGTCGTCCCTGTTTCCTGCGACGTTGTTTGGATTTTGCACTTACTATTCTGACAAGGGAAGAAACCGCGGTCAAAGTGGGGTTCCCACAGTCATGCATATCATCGTGCTGGTCTTGGGGCACTAATACCAAATACAGTCTGCCCCACTCGAGATCAGGCCGAGACGTCGGTGTGAATTTGCGCGCTCGCAGCGCTAGCGGTCTGCGCTGCATATAGAGAGCAAAAGGATTGCAGAGAGAGCAGAGAAGCCGGCCGTGGGCGTGACCGCAAAACCTTAGCGACGCGGACTCCCGCCATGCCAATTTTGGCCTGGTTGGAATTGGGGCAGACTGTACGTATTCTTTAGCTGCTCAGTGATCTTCTGGGAAAAGTTACGATGATGGTTTCCCCAGGATGACCACGTATCGCTTAAATTAGCGGCACCGAGATATGTCAGTTTTGGAGTGATGGCCAAGTGGACAGCTGCGGAGAAGAGGTGCGATATTAGCCGATTTTCCCCCTACCTTCACTTTTGAGCTGGTACAGGGTGACCACCTTCACTTTTGGAATAAAAATTTTTCCCTGGATGATAAAGAAGGAAAATAAGCAAAATAAACGCAAAAAAAGATTACTGAAAGCATATTTTTATGTATACGGCGGCATATATATCTAAAATAAACGTGTTTGGTAAATGGTGTATTTGCAAGTAAAAATTAGCTGGACTTACTTATTTTATTATGTAAATTTTGTTATAACGTACTGCGAAGGAAATAGGTCGATCTAGGCAGTAACCGCCGAGAACCAGAATTTCGAATGATAAAATAACGATAAATTATGCGAAATTTCCACTTTCATAAATCTTGCGGCTGAAGAGTCAGCAATTGTGACTGCATAGGCTGCAAAGAGTAAATGGTGCTCTATCAGATGGTGAAAAAATCGAGTCTATTTGAGAGATAGTCGCCGAAAAACCAGAATTTCAAGAAATTACGCTATTCAAAGCGTGTTTAATGACAGCTGGCAGTTAAACTCATATAAATCTTGAAAATGAAAGTGTGTGATGTTGCGACTTCGTAGGTTTTGTAGAGTAAGGTTTGCCTTATCAGAATATATCTTGGCCGTACCGACCATTGAAACAGCGCCAAGATCCAGGGTCTTGAAAAAGCAGGTTATAAGCGCTTTTTGAAATTCAAGAGCTTATACAGTACCCACACTAATTATTCGACAGAAAACGCAAAAACTGACGATCTGCGTTTTTTTAGTTTTTTCTTCGTAACTTCCTTCAGATTGCATAAAATATGAATTTGAAGAAAGCATGATGTTCAGCGCGTCAAGACGAATCTTGTGATATACTACACTCTCTTACTATTCCGTTTTCAGTTTGCTCGATTTTTGTATGAGGATGGATTTTCGTAGTGGTGTAACTCAGCGAGAAACACATATGGAAGACTCTAGCAAACACGATTCGGTACTTCTATTACCGTAGATTATCACGCGCTAGCGACTAGCGCAGGAACCCTTTTCCAAAGAGAAAGATAAGCCGATGAATTTTGCAAAAATCGATGTCACTCAAATTTTAGCTATTGTAAACATACAGTAAGACACTAATTTGCAAAGCAGGTGCGTTTTTCGCGATTAGCAGGCTAAATAACCCTTATGCGCAATTTTTCGAGGAATTCGGCTCTTTGATTTTTTTCGTTCTAGGCTCTAAAGCTCGCCGACGGGTTTTGGCTGAAATATTGATGATCTTGGATTGACCGGCTTGGCCCATAGAGGTTTTCGGACTCGCTGATTACAGAAATAGTGCTCTTTCTGCGCTGTAAGTTCTTTTAGCAGGGCTATGCTGAGCGGGATGATGCGATACTACGCAAGTTCCTAAATTTGTACGCCCTTTTCGCGTACCTGTTGGAAAACTTACCTGCTCCTCTTTGTAATTTGAAACCACTAGAGACGGTACTTTCAGAGTATGCCTAAGCTCCCTTATCTGTATTGATCGCCGAACTGTGAGCTGACGAACTCACGTCCTCATGAAAATCGTTCGAAATTCTAAGATCGCATACTTTGGCCAAATATCGCCGCGAATGGTCACAGATGGCTCTGATTGCAGATATTATGTTTATATACACATGTAAATTGTTAATTTATGCCGCATACTGCTGCTTACCCCTTGTGCCAACTCTTACACCTGTAACTCAAAGATTGCAAAAAATCGATAAGCCAATATCGACCGACGACGAAATGTAATCTAGGAGACCAGCTCGGCTCCTAAGGCTGGGTTCATACTGATTCCCATGTTCCGAAACTGTTCCCACACAGTCCCGAATGTTTTGTCGCACTGTGCTGGGAACTGTGCGGGAACTGCAACTGTGCTGCATGCGCTGCAGATGCCCCGCACGCGTATTGAATGGCGGGAGTTGGAGAATTTTGACGGTTTTTCTTCCAGATTTCTCTCATTTTGGCCTTATTCCTCTACCCCGCTCCTTTTTTTTCTTGATCAGCAGAACTTCGAGCTCGAAGCAGGGTTGAAGAATGAGCGCTTTTCTGTTCTGCGTATGCGACATAATGTGTGCTCTTGCGCTCGTCCATTTTCTTTTCGCTTTATTCTTACACAGACTTATTCCATTTGTTCCAGGAAGCCCAAAAACGAAACTCATCAAAACAAGACACAAACTTGTCTCTTGTTTTGATGAGTTTCGTTTTCATGCAATTTCATAATTGCTCCTACTCCCTAATCCATGGCAGATGGCTATGGAAACTACGCAGGGGCTTCCTGGAACAAATGGAATAAGTCTGTGTAAAAATAAAGCGAAGAGAAAATGGACGAGCGCAAGAACACACATTTTGTCGCATACGCAGAACAGAAAAGCGCTCATTCTTAATCCCGCTTCGAGCTTGAAGTTCTGCTGATCGAGAAAAAAAGGAGCGGGGTAGAGGAATAAGGCCAAAATGAGAGAAATCTGGAAGAAAAATCGTTGAAAACGGTCAAAATTCTCCAACTCCCGCCGTTCAGTACTCTGCGTTGATACCACTGCATGCAGCACAGTTGCAGTTCCCGCACAGTTCCCAGCACAGTGCGGGAACATTCGGGATTGTGTGGGAACAGTTTCGGAACATGGGAATCAGTATGAACCCAGCCTTAGGAGCCAATCAGAGCTGGTCTCCTAGATTACATTTCGTCGTCGGTCGATATTGGCTTATCGATTTTTTGCAATCTTTGAGTTACAGGTGTAAGAGTTGGCACAAGGGGTAAGCAGCAGTATGCGGCATAAATTATCAATTTACATGTGTATATAAACATAATATCTGCAATCAGAGCCATCTGTAACCATTCGCGGCGATATTTGGCCAAAGTATGCGATCTTAGAATTTCGAACGATTTTCATGAGGACGTGAGTTCGTCAGCTCACAGTTCGGCGATCAATACAGATAAGGGAGCTTAGGCATACTCTGAAAGTACCGTCTCTAGTGGTTTCAAATTACAAAGAGGAGCAGGTAAGTTTTCCAACAGAGTACTCTGCGTTGATACCACTGCTT